>OX463850.1:27940437-28029363 GCA_949825065.1 Odontocerum albicorne
ACCGAAAATTCTTGAAAAATATTCATTCTCGAGAATAATATTCATAGTGTATAGAAATGAATGGATTCCGGTTGACCTTCTATCGGACACCTTCCTTCCTAGGACGAGTTCCAAGGTGCTTAAAATAACTTAGTTTTCCTTTGAAGTATCCACAAACGGGTGTCAAATATCTTCAAAGAAGATTCAATTTCCATCTCCCAACCTAAATAAACATATTGATTCTCCGTTATATTTCCCTGAATCTCAGGATTCCAATTATCTGAAATGAATCATAAAATGAATTTGCGTAGGTTTTTCTTTGATTCGCTTCTTGTTTTTGAGAAAGAAAAATTCAATACAGAAGGAGAAATTTTTCGATTTGCCATAAACTAGGAGACCAAAAGCTTCAACGGACCATTAAAAATAATTTAAATTATCCCTTTTGCCGATTTTTCAAGTTGAAAGAACAATGGTTTATGATACAATTTAAAAGTTTTCCGAGATATTTATAATGATGTCACAAGTAGATTTTTTTACATGAAAAGGAAACATTTATAAATATAGAACTTATTATTACTTTAATTATTTCTTTTGATTGTATATATAATCCCTACACAGTTTTAGTGATGAGTGTGGTGTACTATGAATCGTCTTAGGTGTGCCCATTATTGTAGTGTACACTGTACACGCCTTGTATAGATAATAGATAGGCTTCATTGAATCTCCGTTGAGCTCATGTGATCCAGACTGTCAATATATTCATTACCGGAAGGACTTGAGGAGATTCATCATGATGCACCTGAGGCTGTATCATGGAGGAGAGACCTGAACGTAACGAACGACTGTGAGAGAGAAACCAGAGAACGAAAGAAAATTTCCCGCCATATTCAACGACTCTTTAAAAATAAATCGAATGGTTTAAAATATGCTTATTTTTCTTTATACGAAATATATATGTTTCAGCACAGACTTCGACTCTCATATTGAAACAAACGGAATTATTGCATAATCAATAACAACTTCCGTAGTCTAGTTGGTATGAATATTGTCTTTCACCCTAGGGTTTCAGGTTTAATTCCTTATGGTAACCAAAAACTAAAAATAAAAAGGTAATAAATAGTCTTGTTTGAGAATTCCTCTGGTGACAAAGCTACTCTATTTACGGTGGTATTAACATATATGTTAATAAACTACGAGCAATAGCTCGTATGCCAAATATAGGCAAATATGCCTACTCCAGTGGTTCTTAAACATAATGCACGATTAATAGGGCGAAGACAATGTTGTCTTCCTACCGTATTCTTCAAAATAGTCACATAACTAAATCAGATATATTGAGGTATGCCATGTAAATTAATTAATGAATTGCATTGCGGAAATGAGGTTCCCTACTTCGTGAAATATTTGAATCTATACTACATAGAGTATCCTGTCAAATACAGAATCCTTCTTCGTCATCATCCCTATTCCAATATATCCCTATTTGGGTAGGCATATAAAATAGATCTTCATTATATCTTGCCATAAATATTTCGCTTCTACTACGTTAATACACGTTGTTATGCATACTCTCATATTTTTTAAAGCTTTTCATTCCTCTCTGTTTCAATATTTGACTTCTTTGTCCAGCAAATATTTTCTAGATTTTTCAAAATTATTGTAGATACATTTCTTAAAATCGTTTTAAACCTTTTTTCGTCTCCATCGTTAGGCATGCAGGCATAAGCGTTGTATTGTCTGTGATCTAAAATTAGAGAATTTACGACCTCCCATGAGAAAACCACCCTCCCATCTGTCCATTATTTTGTCTCATGATGCGCTCTCCACATATGTTATGTCGAATAAATCAGTGGATAGTATGCACTCTTGACGTATTCCTTTCTGCACCTGGAATGGTACTGAGAGGAACTCGTCTACTCTCCCAGATGCCGTATTTTGTACACACAAGTTGTGAATCAAAACTGTCTACTGTCTTGGTATACTTATTTCTTTCAAAACTTTCCATTGATAGTTCCATTTGATGCAATTATAAGTCATTTGAATGTCTTTGAGATGAGCCTGCTCTCTATATGACGACTTATAAATTGTCCTTTTATTTTTATTATTTCATGTATTGTATATTATAGTCTAAGTTCTGTACCACGCAATCGTAGCATTCTTGGTTTTTCTCAATAACTTGTCGTTACAAAATATTTCACTATATCCCTAAAAAAACATTTTGATCGTAAAACTTGGATCATTTACTTTGTCGAAAATTATCAAAAAACTGGAAGCAAGAGCTTAAAAAAGCATTATACATTGCACTTGGTTGCTGGAATGACAACATGAAATGTAAGTCATTGTCTACGGAGGCAGGCTATACTCTGTATCCTACTGGAAGACATGAAAAACTGTGGTCGATCAACGTTGGATCTATAAGATCGCTTAGTCACAAAAAAAGTAAAATAAAGTTTTTATACACTTAAATACGTAACATATGATATGGTTAAAATATCGCTCCCAGAACATTTATTATTAAATTATGAACTTATAATATACTCGAATAAGTAAATTACGCTAGAATTGTCTGAAAATAAGGTAAAACCAGAATACTCATAATGTACTCGTAATATCGAGAATAATACTTGTGACGTTTGTGCATGGAATCGTAAGATTATTTAGAGTGATCATAAGATTATGAACACACTACATATATACTACACTCCACCTAAAGCGGAATGTGTTATTGTATTATATATCTGAAGATCTTCAAATGTTTCTTTCTAGTTCGTCTTCCCTGAGTAAGTATGTTTTTCTAAATATATACAGATGCAGATAAGTATTTAACCTGCAACAACCGCAGCCAAATCCTGCCAAGACCAACTATCATTGCACTAAACTTATGTGCATTTATTTTGTAATCTGTAAATAAAAATTGATTCGAATTCCGAGCCCGAGCCTGAGCGTTCCTGAGAAATTTGCTCTCTAAATGTCGTTTTATAAATTTTCCTTTAATATCATTGTTAGTAATTTATAATTCTTTCGTAAGGTATTCCGAATTGGTGATCCGAACATATTAAAGGGTGTGGCCGGGAGACATCATTTTCGTCTAGTATGTGCTTTCATTGTTTTGTGATAAACTTTTCAGCATTTTTGTAACCTTTTTAATATTTTTAATGGGTACCCCGGAAGTCAAGCGTCTTACCAACTACTCGTAGGTTATTGAGTTAGCAATTTTACAAGATAATGTGTTTTTTGACGTATTTGTCAACGAAAAAGCAGTTACTATTTTACATTCGTCAATTATAATAAACAGATTCATATTTGCCTTGGGTATTTATTTATTTAACATTTCATTGTTAAAAAAATCTATGAGCTTATTGCCAGGTGGCAATTTCTTTCAATCAACTAGACCAAAATAAGTAAAGAAAGAAAAAATAGGAATGAAATACGTGATATTTCTGACTTGAAATTCAGAGCTTTTTTATTTGCATTTTAGTGAGGTAAGGTTTTGATTCTGTACCATGTTTTTAAGTACCACGCAGTTATTTTAATTCGATTTATTTCCACTTTAATCATAAAAGCAGTTTCAGAAGATTTAAACTAACATATTGACAATTTTGTATGATCATTTTTATTCTTCTTTCGTGTGATACTTTTCAAGATATCAGAATTGGTGACATAGGCAAGTTGAAGAGCGTGCCGGGAGGCAAAATCATCTTTGGTCGTAGTAACCGAACCTTCGGGTTTAGAGCCCCATGAGTAGGAACGTAATTCGCGGTTCATTATTGCATGTGTTAACAACATTCGCACACGTTGAGTGCGTGCTTGTATTGTTATCGGACTGGGATCCTTTTCCTTTCTTTCTTTAGGGTACCGTCGGGAATCGAACCCGAAAATCCCAATTCAGCCGTTTTACCTACGAAGGTCATCCGAAAATTTTCATTGAAACAGTGAGGCAATTTTTGTTGTTTGAAAAGCAGTAATGATACATAAATTCGATTTTTAAGTACAATTTAAAATTATTTTTTCTAGAATTCTTATTATTTATTATATTGTAACACATACTCGTACATCGCAAATTGGCAGGCTTTTTGCCTAGTGGCAACTAATTCTTATAACTTCTTTAATTTATCTAATATCTATCCTTTTTTTTGCTATCGGGAATCGAACACGAAACTTAGCCATAGAGGTCATCTTTCAGTTTTGAAATTATTTATGTACAGCAAAATTTTCGGTTTTAACACCAAACGTACACGTATTTGTGTAGTTAACATATAAAATGATTAATTTACAACAGTCAATAAGCAGTTCCTACTTTTGTGTTTCGAAACAATCTTAATCAACCTGAACCTCCAGTTAAGGGAGCACTTAACTGTTAACTGGCCTCATTTTTTATCTTTTAACCAAGTTTAAAAAAAGTTTTTAAACAATCGTCCGTCAATTGTGCTTTAAAAATTCAGAATATTTTTTTTCACAAAATTTAAAAGGACTTAAAAGGTGCTTAACATAAAAATCCCCGCGCACATAAATTTTGTAATTTATTTTGCATTTAAAGGCGTAAAAAATGTGAGAGTGCAAAATCTACCGCGGGGAATCCTAACACACAGTTTTCTAAGCTCTCGGTTAAAGAGATTACTCCTTGGGAGATTAAGGGATTTCAGACTCCAGTCGTATTTTACATAAAACCTTGAGAAAATATTTGACGAAACTCTTTAATAATGTTGATATATGAAAAATGAATTTAAAACGGATTATCCGTATTCTATATGAAAATAACCCCTCGATAATGTCCTTGATTGTTGATGGAAATTAAATATTAATAAAAGATTCCTCCGTTTTTGATGACGAAAGCTGATTTTTATTTTGTTTAAAAAATAAATACACCATAAAGGATATTTCCATTTTGGTATTATTTATAGGATCTCCTAAAGAAGATTTTGCTGTATTATTAATCAGCCCGCCTAATGTATCACGTATAACTATGTAAACAAAATAATGAAAATAATGATTTTTTTTCTTTAAATTATTTTCTTAGAATTATGTTTTAATTCATAAACTATTCTCACCCTCGTTGGCTTACCTAAAAAAATATTACATCTCTCTTGATACGTGCAGACATACCATGACGCCATGTCCCTTTTGGGGTTGGCAGAGAGGACAGATTTTTATGCAGCTCTCGTCTTATCCACATCCATACATCTGTTTTTCATACTTCTTATCTTTCCTTCAGTAAAAAAATTCTTATCTTTCCTTCATTAAAACTATCCTCCTCGATCTAGATACCTGTACATTAGTTTTGTAAGTCTTTTGTTACTCATTCTCTCAATGTGGTCCAACTATCTCAAAATTCCTTCTCCATTCTACTTACTCCCACCTCTAACAAACATTTATCCTTTATGTGACCATTCCTGAGTCTACAAAACATTGAAATAATCTCTCCTCAGTGACGAAATATTATATGTTCGTCCATAAATTTCACAATAGTTTCTTGTTCTTTCCCATCATTCTTCTTCTTCTTTCCCAGTCACGTCTTCTTCTTTCCCAGTCATCATTCTTCTTCTTCTTTCCCAGTCACGATTGACTTAGTTTTATTTTTTAAATGCTTTAACCTTTCTCCCAGTAATTGCCACTTAACTCTTGTCTGATTGGTTAGAAGAGATTGTCGAATGTCATGTTGTATTGAGATTGTACCTGCCTGTATACCTACCTAAATGAATTGTCAAAATAACGAGTGAATTGTTAAAACACAAATAAATTAAATTAATTATTGTTGATCATAAACATAAGGGTCATTGACCGATCAAGTATTCATAGATAGCTACACGTCAAGAACGGCGACAATGTTTACTATTTTTATAGTACCCACGATTTGTCCAGTCATCTCCAAATATAAATAATTAACCTACCGCCAATTTACGTGCCAGAGCGGGACGGAGCATGTAGCGCGAACTGGTTCACCCATTTGTATAAAAGACCTGCGCTCGGATAAATAAACAGATATATTCGTATTGTCATTCAGTCAACTGTCAAGACTTTGTTATTTATTTACCTGCTGTCCACTTATCGATTTATATCCGCATTCCTGAGTCCATATTTATTGACAACAAATCAAGATCATCATGACTTATAGAAATAAGCAATTCGCTATATTGATGATTCTGTACGAGAAGTAACGCAGAATCAGCGAAAACGAAGATAACGATGTCGATATCAAGATCATCAGCACGTCCTAATAGGACACGTGCTACACTGATATCGACCATCGTTACATTGGTGACCCCGAAAGAAAACAGAACACGTACATCGACGAACTACACCATCGTTACATTGCTGAACCCCGAAAGAAAACCGAACACGTACATCGACGAACTACACCACCGTTACATTGGTGACTCCGAACGAAAACCGAACATCGCCACATTGGTCATCGCCACATTGGTGAACCCGAACGAAAATCGAACATCGCTAAATTGAGCCCGCACGAAAACTGAACCCGCACGAAAACTGAACCCGCACGAAAACCGAACCGCACGAAAACTGAACATCGCTACGAATACATACCTCGACTATATCGAATATCGCCGACTCGACAGCAATGTCAAAACAATTGCAACTCGACACCGGCATCAGCAGCAACGCGATGAGCATCATGAACAATTTCGTCAACGAGATTTTCGAACGTATGTCATTTTGTATAGTATGTCATTTTGTATGGAGATTATAGTATGTTATGTTAATTGCCATATGTCTGCATGTCTGGAAGAGATTGTCGTATAAACTTGTCATTTGTATATTTTATAGTTGTGTCTAAATAAATAAATTATTACAAGAAACATCCCAATTCATTCAAAGCAAAGATTGGTATCAATTTCTGTATGCTTTCCATCCATCCTTTTTCAGGTTTTTTATGTTCCTGGTAACGTACGAGGGTGGATCAAATATGAACGAGACTTTTGTTTTAGTGCGCGTAATTTTAAACGGAGCACGCGGCCGCCTCGAGGAGTGTTGGGTGGGGAGGGGATATCTGGAGTGGGAAGAGCGGTCGGTCAGCTTCAGCAGATTCCGTCATTAGTATGGCACACAATTTCTAAGAATAATTATCAAATTTCTCGCATGTGAGGACGTAAAACCAGCCAAAATTCCGCAGAAACTGACGGCATAGTTCGGGGATTAAACACTGTGAAATTCCCGTGTGTTTGCCTGGCATAAGGAGTTCATGAAAGGTCGTGAAGGAGTCGAAAACGAGAGCCATGATCGTCGCCCACGGACGAGAATTATCAAATCGAACATTAACGTCATACTGTAGCTGTAACGTGCGAACAATCGGGATAAATTAGTTGGACACGACTGGAACACCCTATCTATAGCCCTGATCTATCGCCCTGCGATTTTCATCTCTTTGGGCCACTAAAAGAAGCTCTGGGAGGCCAATGATTCAATGACGACGATGGAGTAGAGGGGTTTGTATGCAATTGATACAACCCACTTCTTTTTACGATGATTGGATAAAAAAACTACCGATCCGCTGGGAAAAATGCATTTCTAAAGCAGAATTATTATGTACAAAAATTATGTTTTTATTTCTGCAAATAAAAAAAATAGAAAAAAGTCTCGTTTATATTCGATCCGCCTTCGTATATATTCGCGTGTTTTGCTTTTACCCGCCGGGCACAATATATTGGCTTTCATTTCATGAAAATATCATTTAAGGATATAATGGTTCTTCAAGTTCTCTTGTGTCGTGAAATCGTCTTTCCGTGAAGATTTGTGAGGACATTTTTGTGTGTTTCTCCTCAAATTATTTAGTGTCGAGTTTATTCTATTCTTCATCATCCCTTTCCACATTTTCTTGGAGTTGGAATGAAATTCGATCGTTTTTATTTGATAGGTTTAAAATGTTTGTTGATATACGCATTGTTTTGGGGTTTTTGCATTTGGTTTGAATTTATTTGTAGTTTTTCATGGTGATGGGTCATTTAACGATCGTACTATATCTTTTTTTTTATCGTTATTTTTTAACATTTTTTTCCGCAGCAGACTTGGTTCAACGGTTAACTTTAACGCTAAGCTAGCGGTGCCACAGTACGATTCCTGGCGGTTTTACTTCCAGATCTTTTTACTCTTAGACCATTTTACAGTTGAATTTATATTTTTCTGTTGGTTATATGTTGTTTATTACAAATTCTTAAATCAATATCAAGTAACTAAAATATCACTATACACAAAAGGTTGAACCTGACAATCCGTAATATTTTTTCGCGTCCACGTTTCACGCCCACACATCCAAGTTGGTACTAAAATACTGTTTTCATTGAAACAATGAGAAATTTTGCATTCTTTATATAACTTATTGTATTGTTGTGGACCATCTTATACCTTAGCCAATTTTGATACTGTCCGCTTCGAGTATATTTTTTATGCCCCATTGGCTTTGTTTCCTAGTGTTGTAATTTTTCCATCTAGAAAATACTACCCAAACAGCAGGATTTTTCAATTTGTTCCAATCTTTCATTAATTTTACCTGGCGAGTTTATTGCCATGTGGCAATCTCTTCCAGCCAGCCAGAAAGACGTTTTAATGGGCCCTAAGTGAAAACCAGACTGAAATTCCATTTAAAAAAATCTGGATTCCAGCGGGGATCGAACCCGCAACCTCCGGATCGGCAGACAAGCGTCTTACCACCAGGCCACGGAGGTCGTCATTGTTCACTCATATATCGTATTTAGTTTTCCTTTCGCACCTTTTCATGTCATAAATTTTACTTTTCCTTTCTCACATCTTTTCATTTTATAAATATAATAATAATTATAATAAATAGCGACAAACAGTCATATTTTATAACACGTATGGATAGCCATCTATGTTATTTGTGGTTTGATAAATCAATTTATTTTAAATTTAATTTACACTTATTTGTTAAAACACTCTGGCGGGCTTATTGCCAGGCGGTAATTTCTTCCAATTCACCAGACAAATGTAAATAAATGAAGTTACATGGTCGCAAAAAAAAAAATCTAAATATTATTAATATTTATGAAATTTATAGACATAAATATATTAAAGTAAAATTAAGATATCATCAATCAAAAGAAAAGGAAAGGATGGTTGAGAGGAAAGCAGAATCAGGAATGAAACACGTTATATTAGTGATGGAGATTTTTCAGTCGCTTCTTGAAGCATGTCAAGGACGGAGCGAGTCTAACATTGGTTTGTAACTGGCTCCAGAGTTTCCCTGCATGGGCAATAAAGGGGGACGTAAAAAAGAAGAGCAATGAATAAGGAAGGTCAAAAAAGAATATTTGTCTGCGAAACATAGCGCAAGTCCATGATCGAAAAGATGTTGAAAATTTTCGGTGAGATAAGAGGAGGCGGCAAGACAGTTAAGGATATTATGCATTAAATATAGTGTGTAAATTCAGCGTCTATTTCTCATGTTCAACTAGTTTAGTGCCTATGAATTTAATATGCGGAAAACAATTGGAATCACTCGTTGCGTCGCTTAATCTTCATAATGGTAATAAAAACAATAACAATGCTACGTTCGAAATTCTTAAAAGTCGCAATAAACTGAAGGACTTTTAGATTACTTCTTTTCTTAATCCAAATTGTTTCCCTTTTAAAAGATATCATGTTTTTCATCTGGCCCAGTGAATGAGAGACGGAAAATTTGATTATACAATAATATTTAATCATCTATTAAAATACTCGATTGGTTTTACAATTTTACTGTTCGCAATTTTTTTTATAGTCTTTTTTACGATCTTTATTGTATCGTATGCGTCTTGGTCCCTGCTGCACTAAACCGTTCTCATCCAAAATTCATGTTTTGAATTTTCGTTTATGTGAACATAGCCTGAAAGATAAAAGCTTGAATAATTTTTTTTAACTGCAGTTCATAACTCTGATTAATTTAAAAAAAAAAATTCCACTGCCTATTGAAATTTCAACTTTTGCTTGTTTGAATATTTCAGTCAGTGAAATAAAATTATATTTTTTTAAGATTACAAAATCTAAATCTATAAAAATGTCTTTACTTTTATAAAATAAACATAAACTTAAAATGAATATTTAACTTTTATTTATTTGAATTACACTTACCATATATTAAAATCAAATCCCTTATATACTTATCTTAAATGCTTAGTTTTTATTAATTCATATGATGCATAAAAATAATGAAAGTTTATTTCAAATATTTTTATGTTATATTTATTTATGACTGCATAATAATGGGTGACTGTCAGAAAAAAATAAGAAAGAAAAATAACATTGGCTTATTAATAGTTACCCGTGAACTTTCTAAAAAAATTAATAACTGTCAAAATAAATCAGAAGAAACGTGATCGGACTTTCAATAAAATGTTACGCCAAATAATTCTCGTATTTTTACCATTTTTTTCTCAAAATTTATTTCTTCTTAGTGCCCTCTTAATTCCAACGAATCGCTGAATTCAATCATATCGAGAAACAATTTGTTCACTCAAAATAAATCCAAAATTTTCAGTTGGAGACAAAGAATATAACAACTTTTCCAGTTTGGATTTCTTTTCATGTCAGCACTGTTGGAAATTACATTGATACATCTGCAAACTGCAACTGCAACTGCAGTACCTGTTGCTAATTTCTCCCACCCCTTATCTGATTTGATGATCAAGATCAAACGTGATAATAAGAGACGATGGTTCCAGTTTTGGAATTCAGTCAACATCAACAGAGGTTTCAGATGCAAATCGATCCAATATATTATATTTATATATACTCGTACCATATATACACCTATTTAACTATGGGTTCATAAGGCTAGATTAAACAAAAGAGAAGTATCAACATTGTGTCGTTTATTTTTTGTTCACTATATTATCGCAAGTCATCTCTAGAGATTGGCCATTGTTCTACATCCAGTTTGCATATGTGGACTTGATGATTGAATCACGTTTAAAGACCACGTTTTCTTTGGCTACCCCTGTAAGATTACAGTGTCTTGATGAATGCTGTTGTAGTTCCCCATCCTGCTAGTCTCCTTACATCTCTATACCTTTAGTTTCAAATGTTTTTGGAGTTGTTGCCGTGATGAGACGTGTCGAGCCTTCATCCTTAGGGCGATGTCAGAAAACATTTCATCATGTTGGATTAAATAATGGGCGTTATTTTGAAAGTGTTGCAATGTTTATCTTCAGGGTGATATTAAAAACATTACTGAGGAAGTTAATATTTGGTATTTTTTACAGTAACCTAAGGATAAAGGCTGCAAGGCTTTCAAAACGTTGGCCATCATTTATGATACTTCAATAATGCAACAACTGCAAAGAACCTTTGTAAAAAACGATGATATTAGTCATATACATGTCCGCATAGTGAAAACAATGATATTAGTCATATACATGTCCGCATAGTGAAAACGATGATATTAGTCATATACATGTCCGCATAGTGAAAACGATGATATTAGACATATACATGTCCGCATAGTGAAAACGATGATTTTAGTCATATACATGTCCGCATAGTGAAAACGATGATATTAGTCATATACATGTCCGTATAGTGAAAACGATGATATTAGTCATATATAGTACATGTCCGCATAGTGAAAACGATGATATTAGTTATATACATGTCCGCATAGTGAAAACGATGATATTAGTCATATACATGTCCGCAAAGTGAAAACGATGATATTAGTCATATACATGTCCGCATAGTGAAAACGAACTTTGTGAAACTGGATCAGCCTATTTAAATTTAATGCATCAAAAAACACCCGTGTAATATATTTTTATAGAACGACACAAATCATTCTACCATGGGTGAATTACATTAAAAAAAAGAAAATTGAAATTATTTTTATAAACCGGTACATAAGAAATTCGTTTGAAAAACAGATTTTGTATTTTAAGTAGTTGTACGCAATATCTGGTTATGTACGCTTCAGTTCTTTAATTTTTTTAAAGAAAAGAAGAATAAAATCTCATCTAGATAATACAAAGAGCCCTTGAATTTTTATCGAATCATTTTATAATTTCATTTTCAGTAAAGTCGAATTGAAACTGATTGAATTTTTCATTATATTGATACGGAGAAGCGGAGATATTGAGTTTTATGATCAGAAGATACGATTAAACGCGAGTTTATATTAGAGAGAGAGAGACAGTAATATATCGACTCACTTGATGATGCGATTCAGTGAAATCGAATAAAAAAGTTAAGCTTGATACCCGTAAAAGTATCAAAGATTTCCTAAATTAAATTATCTACTTTAATAAAATTTGAGCTGGAGGACAAACTTATTTTTTATTGAGAAAACTGTTGTCGACCAATTATAATTATCGCGCGATAAACTGTATTAAAATAAAGAAATTATGTTTTTAACTGAATTATTTTTCCTTCCCTTGTTTAATAATATCCTAGATGATGATAATAATATCCTACTCGTAGATGAGGTCGGCGATGCATATCCTAGATGAGGAATCTCCCACGTTCCTATCCTGAGCTTTTTAGGACTGTATTACACATTTATTGCATACATTTCAATCTTACAGGCTTATTACCATGTGATAATATCTTCCAACAAATTAGAAAGATATTAAAGAGCTTTTACGCGAAGAAAGACTAGAATCCGTTTTTAAAAAAATCTGGGAATAGAATCCGAAACCTTCGGGATGGGTCTTACCACCTAGGCCATGGAGGACGTGCGTTCATTTCAGCTATGTCCAGCCCCTGCAGAGTCCCTCCATAAATTCTTCTAACTAGATACCTCCATCTGATTCAGAAAAGAGTATTTGATAAAGCAGCTTTACATTTATGGTGACTGCTAAAGAACAAATCCCAATCAGCTCAACTGACATTTCTCTACGTCGAATATCCGCGGTTCATCCCAAGTTCCTCTCTTTTAATGTATTTTACTGTTTTATTTTATTCTCTTTTATTTTATTCTTACTATATCTCTTGGAGATCACCCTGTATCTCTGAGGTATCATATATCCAATTTCTTAACTATAGGCCTATCAAATTAATTTAAAAAATAAATGCATAAGAATACTAAATATTTTTCAAATCTTATTATGAGTTAAATGCTGGAATGATCTCCTTTTTTTAAACTATTAATTTAATTGTTTATTTATTGTAATTTTTTTGTGAAGCATAGTTTGTGCGTGAAAGAGGGTTAAAACGTCATATGAGAGTTAACTTAAAAAAATATATATTACTGCTTATTTACTGTAATTTTTTTGTACTCGTATTATAGTTTATGTGTTCGAGAGTTTGGGCAGAAAAACATCTGGTGTCCTTCCAGCAGGGCTCACCCTCCTAATGGTGGTGGTGGGTTTTGGCTGGGAGGGTGTTGTGCGATGAGTTGGGACATTTTGGTCGTTTGTCTCTTGAATATATTTTTTTCCTTTGCTTTATTTAGCATTTATTGTAGTGTCTTATATTACACTATCGTTGTCCACACCATACATACAACCTGACGGGCTTATTGCCAAGTAACAACCAATTCAAATAACTTCTTGAATTCATCTAATAACTTTGCCCCTTTTTTAATTTTAATATGTCATCGGGAATCGAACACGAAACTTGGCCATGGAGGTCATCTAATAGTTTTGAAATTAATTACGCACATAAAAATTTTCGGTTTTAACACCAAATATTATACGTTATATGTGTAGTTAAAAAGTTTTATGAAAAAAGTTATACAGAACTATCAATTTATAACTATGCAGTTCCTACTTTTGGACAGAAAAAGGCAATCTTAATAATCTTAATAATTAATTGGTTAATGTGGCAATATCTTTCAACCAACCAAAAAGATATTAAAAAAGTCTTAATTGAAAACCAGTCTGAAATTCTTTTTACAACAATCTTGATTCCAACGGGAATCGAACCCACAACGTCCGGGCTGGAAGACAAACGTCTTACCAACTAGGCCTCGGAGGTCGATCGAAATGTGATTGCGGAATATACATTTTTTTGCATGCTATTTTTTGGTGTTCCTCTTATTGTATTAATTGATTGTATTAACTGCTTATTTAATGTTATATTTTTTTTGTTTTTAATTTACGTGCACAAGGGTATGGGCTGAATGTATTTTATTTTTCATTGCCTTAAAATATATATGGAATTCAGAATATATGTTTAGGTGTTTATTCTTTGTTGCTATTAATAAACCTATGTGTATTAACATGTAAACTAATGAATTATCTTTAATGAGAAATTAACCCTAGTGTCCTAGGTCCAATTCTCAGTGGATCACGAAGCGATTTTATTTGTAGACCTTTTAAAATTTGAATTTATCGTTCAACTGATACGCTACTGTAGCTGTCAGGCGTGATTTGTTTATCTCTTTTGATTATTTGGATATTACTGAATCTGTGCACTAAAATATTCCAATGTATTGTATTTAAATTCTATTCCTTGATTGGTTTTAGTCGATAACAGTGTATTTTTCGTCATTTTACGAGTATCGTGTCGCAACAATTATTTTCATTTCGTAATATTCATTGAACTGATCTTCATTTTTGATAAACTTTTATTTTATTTAGTCGTCGTTGCTGGGCCTCGCAGTCGAGGATCAGAAGGTGAAGCTGTGCCATGGAGTTTGTTTATTAAGTAAGAGAGCCGTTGCACACCAGCAAATTCACCGGTCACACCGCTGTACTGGATCCAATGGCTCCACCGGCATGTTTTTATTCCTTTTTCCAAAAATAGATATGACCGAAGTCATAGTTATTCTTTCACTCCCAAATACTAGGCGGAAAAAATACCTGTCGTTCGATGGGAGTAGAACAGCGCGGGGTTCGAACCGACGACCTTCCCTACGGAAGTCTACTGCGTTACAGCGAGTATTTTATTTAGTAATTCAATTTGGGTAGTTTTTGTCTGTCTAAAATTGAGATATGAGTAGCGTGTCTAGCTTTAGGGTGTATATCCAGATTCTTCTGCATCGTGACCACAATGCTGAGGAAGGTGACTCACACTGAAATTGCAGTATATTGTGGACATTCTTACCCAGTCCTCTTGTAATTCAACCATTCGAAGAGCCTGTGGCCAAATCAGGCCCGTAGATGTTTCATAAGGCAACTCCAGCACAAAGGTGATCAATCTCTCCCTCCTGCGACCCTTTACATTGCCAGTGATCATGTGCCACTCCATGTCCTTCTTGGGCAAAATGTGATGGGATACCGATTGTAAACGAACAAATCTTCATTCAACCAGATAACTAGTACCAATATTACTGCCATTGATAGTTTGGCGGAAAACAATATCATTACGACATTAAAATAACGAAGGACTATAAATCCAAGGGGATTAGGTGGGAAAACCTCCCTTGCAATTTTAAAATTCCTATCTAATGAATATCATAAACGTGAGGTACTTTTTCTGACTGTGTCCTAGTGCTTTGTGCATTAATTCCAATATCAAATTAACTGATAGTATGGATCGATAGACATATACAAAATCTCACCGAAAACCTATCATAAATCTTAATCGCTCATTTGAACATAACTAACTACACAGTGGTAGAAAAAAATACACTGATATCAAAGAATTCCTCATTTCCGACAAGTAGCTTAATGTCTAAATTCCGTAAAATTTTCATAAGTTTTGAGGAATCCTAATTGTGACGGTTGGCTGTTGATGTGATAGGTAATCTGCCGTGATCGAGTATGAGAATCGCGTATATTGGTTTATTGTGTGCAAACTCTTGCGCTTGAACATGCACACAGTCTTGCCAAATTAAACCCAAATTTCCGATGGCAAGGAGATAAAACTTCCAAGATAATCGGCAAGTTTACTCTGCTGTAGCGTTTCGTAACACAGATTTTTATATGTCAGTGGCAGTGGTCTAAGAGTCAGCATTCACGCTAACCAAGCGGATACCCTAAGTTCAATACTTGGTCTATTCACTTTCAGACTGAATTGACTTTTAAACCTTTTTGCATGTTTATTTCTTGTATATTGTATATATTAATATCCTTTAAGCTATTTATCATGCATAATGCTTAAGTCTTTTCATTTGTCAGTATCGAGGTTCCCTAAATTCAATGCACAAACAGTTCGTGGACTGGTTTAACATTTAGTTTTTCCCCATACTGAATCGTTGCTATGCAATACTTCATAGCTCCTTTAAATAACTTATGGAAGCGCTTTGGAGTGCTATATTGTTCATTTTTTGTAGTATTTATAGTGCCCTTCAGGAGAGTCTACTCTTTAATACAAATTATCTATTTATGAGTCCGCAGTCGTAGTAGTCTAACGGTTAGCATTCACGCTAAGCAAGTGGGCACCCGGATTCGATTCCTGGAGGATTCAATTCCGGCCTGGTTTTACAGATAGGCCAATTTACTTGTCAAGTACTTGTTACACTTCACTTTACCTTAGCCGAATGTATTTACTATCACTTTTTGGAAGATTTACAAAGTTAGTACCTAATCTAGAGGCCGCAGACAACACCTTTCTATCCTTATACTGGACTTGTTTTATTGTAATATTTTTAATCGGTCAATAATTATTATATTTATTTCATTATCATTATCATCATATAAATTCTATCACAAATACAGGGATGCCTCGGCACTCCGCCTTAAAAACTAAAGATTTCACAATTAAGGCAAAAGTGTGATTGAATATAGTCTCGCAATTTAATATGTAACACGACTACGTTCAATCAAATTATGTTGAATATACATTAATATATTTCTGATTTATCTGCGATATAATTTTCCTTTATAAAGTATAATGAAAATACTTATCGGAAGTAAGAACTAACTATAAGTCAAACGACAGATGGTGTAAGCGGGACGGAAGATAGCAGATAAGAAGGAAGTCTCCAGGGAAATCAGACAGCCATCCCACTCACTCTAAATCCTGATCGTTTTATTCACGCTTCAAGGAAACGTTCAAAGCAGGATAGTTCTTTTTATATACAACTTGCTTGAATTGTGACTTTTTTTATAAATCGATTATCAAGATTTTCACAAACTTGACATAATTATCGATTTGTAAAAAAAGTATTTTGTCCATTGTCACTGCTTGACGACTTCGAAAGTGATATTTTCATACTATTTTGAAGATATACTCAGCAATGCTATCGAAATGTCAGCTACATATTCGAAAAGCGTATTTAATAATTTTAACTGATATTTCAATAATAGGAACAATCGCATCAAAAATGATTCTTGGAAATATGAAGCTCTTCAATGATTGATTGATTGCCTTTTTTGGTTATCCATCTAATGTGCAGAAACCTCCTCTAGCACGACTCCTCAAGTTATATGTGTCCAGGTCTTTGGTTATCCATCTAATGTGCAGAAACCTCCTCTAGCACGACTCCTCAAGTTATATGTGTCCAGGTCTTTGCACCGTAGATAACAATATATATATATATATATATATATATATATATATATATATATATATATATATATATATATATATATATATATATATATATATATATATATATATATATATATATATATATATATATATATATATATATATATATATATATATATATATATATATATATATATATATATATATATATATATATATATATATATATATATATATATATATATATATATATATATATATATATATATATATATATATATATATATATATATATATATATATATATATATATATATATATACATATATATGAATAATATGTTTTTTTCAGATACTTCGCGAGCTGTAAGTCAGTTAAATAAAATTGTTTTTTTATCCAACTAGTTGAAATCTTGCTTCGGATCTACCTGGAGTTCCATCAGCAGACTCTCTTACAGTATTTTATTTGTTTTTTTATGAAAAATATCATGCAAAATGTGTTTTTAAAAAAAATGCCATCCAGGTAAAAAAAAAACAAATAAAATACTGTAAGAGAGTCTGCTGATGGAATTTCAGGTAGATCCGAAGCAAGATTTCAACTAGTTGGATAAAAAAACAATTTTATTTAACTACTTACAGCTCGCGAAGTATCTGAAAAAAACATATTATTCATATATATGTATATATATATATATATATATATATATATATATATATATATATATATATATATATATATATATATATATATATATATATATATATATATATATATATATATATATATATATATATATATATATATATATATATATATATATATATATATATATATATATATATATATATATATATATATATATATATATATATATATATATATATATATATATATATATATATATATATATATATATATATATATATATATATATATATATATATATATATATATATATATATATATATATATATAAAGTATTTATTTAAATACGACATAAATCATATGTCGTACCTCCTTGTATATAAGTTATCTTATAAAATCATACCTCCTCGTATGTTAGTTCTCTTGGATTAAATAGGGAGTTTGTCTAAAAATATATAAATTTTGTTTTTCATGACCCCTAGGTTGTCTAGTTAATTAGACGCCTGTCCCACAGCTCGGGGACTATAATATTGCCACATGGTAATTAACCATCCAGGTTGTAGTGTATACAACGAATGTATGATACAAGAATACAGTGCCCATTTGGGGGTTTTGAGTCATGGTGGTATTCAAATTTGATTTTGTTAAATTTTTCACATTTAAGCTGTAATAAAACTTTGTTAATTGTAACTATTTTTAAATGTGGCAGATAAACCTCCAAGTTGTATGTGAGTCTATCCCTCCTCTATTCAAGTCACTGTTGATAATCAAAAGAAATGTTTTGATTAAACTCGTTCCATTTATTTATTCGGTATTTTTACTGTTTTTGTACCTTTATGACTTCAAAACCAGCTTTCAGCCCAACATATGTAAGTTCTCACTGGTTTGTTGAAAGCGATTGCCACATACCTTTGTGCAGTGAAGTGACAGTTAAACATTACTAAGTTATTATATGAAAAATAATTGCTTTGAAAATCTTAACGCTAAATATTTTTCTTCCAAAATTGTTTGATGATTGATGAAAAAGTTGATGCCTCCATTGTTGAAAAAGTTTACATGTTTCTGAATTTTCATTTCACTCAGATCTCGACTTATTTTTCTAATTTATCAATTCAAAAACAACTGAGAATCTTTGAACACTGAAGCTTGACTCAAAATAAACTCGTCGAGATTCTTGAAAAATTACGTCATTTGAATTTTGAAACGATTTCAGAGCAGTAGGTAAAGAGTTAGGATATCTTTCGTAAGTATTGTATGAATTGAGTCAATAAGGTTAAAAAGAATGAAATTAAGTACGAGTCGATAGTAAGAGATGCAAAGGGAGGAATGTAGAAGATTGTAGGTCAGGGAAAGTGGATAATAAAAGAATACCTCATCTTCACTCTGTTCAGGATTGTGGTGATGAATTAAATAAATTATAACAATACAAAGGAAAACAGAGAAAAAGTTCTTCTTAAGACCAAACAACTTGACACTTGAAATCTATTGTTTGTTTTTATTATGTTTAAGAAGGAACTTTCCTTAAATTAATTCTGCTAGGCAAGCCTAACAAAGCAAATATATGTTTATCGTATCTAATAATTAAATACATTTAAATGATCATGAATTTTTTTTTAGTAAATAATAAAGTAGTATTAATGCATGTATAGTTACGAGTCAAACATAAAATTTCGATACCATTAAAAATGTTCAGTGAGTACAAACCTTTAGGGCAAACGAGTATACGTGGGATACAATTTATTAATTGTCAAAATTCGCTACTATTGCGTTTTGCCTAATTTCTATATCGTTTGGGTAAGCATTAGTATGAATGTCAAATAAATGGGTACAAATCAAAAAACATTTTGGTCGCAAAGTAAATAAAATGTAGGTTCAAAAGGAATGAAAAAACAAACCAATGCTTTTAATATATTTATTGTTAAATTTTGCCACAGTGCACAATTAACAAGTTTCAAACATATTTTACGAAAGCTTATTTTACAATTACACAAGATATTATATAGTTTTATTATATATACACCACAAAATTTATGTTGAATTTATAAAAGATTTATATTGAAGCCTTAATTTATTCCATCAAATGATTTCAAGCAACAGTAACGCCTGAAATTACGAAAATGCAATAATATTAACTTATTTTTCTAACATAAAAAATTATAATATTATAAAAATTTTCCTACAAGTATTTGAGAAGTAATATAAATTAATGATAAAATAACATCGAGTATTTAAAAACAAAAATTATTTAGAAATGAATAAAAATGATGTACATATAGTATATGTATAAACATGAATTGGTTTGAGAGTTATAACTATTTTAACCTGATCTTATTTGTGGTAGGGATATTTTATAGAATTATGGTTTTAATACCATAAAAAATAAAAGGCATTACCCAATTTTTTTATTCCGTGGATTGTGAGTACGTTTTTATATATACCAAGTCTCGTAGATGAATTAACTTACATATATTGAATGTTTCTGATTTGAATGCTGTTTATTAGTGTAATATGACAATAGTGTGATTTAATTTGTCTTCTGTTTGAATGAGATTTTTATTTCAATGTCTGTTCTATAATTTTAATGTTTCTTTATTTTTTTGTTTTCTTTTTTGAAACTTACCAGCCTTAAGATGTGTACACTCAGTGAGGCTGGGAAATGCATTTTAAAAATTAATAAAAATAATTATTGTAACAGAAAAAAATCAATTAAATCATTTAAATTTTTATCAAATGTAGAATTGTGTTATTTTAAAATGACGATTATCGTATAAATTAAGTTTTTATTTTGCGCACATTTTTTATTCATTTTTATAAACAAGAAATTATAAACATGTTATACACTGTACAAAAACGCATTGTTACTCTACATTCCCAATTTAATTTGTCATGTAGAAATAATCTTATTTTGAAAACTTAAAAAAATTGTTATTTGAGGAATGCCTGTGGTTTCAAAATCAAATATGTTTTCCTTTTCATGAACAAAATTTAAACTTAATTTTAAGAGAATCTTTAAAATATTGATGGAACTATTTTAAAATATTGATGGAAACAATCTAAGAATTTAAATTAATGAATGTTTCACTTTTATATCCTAATGTTTTTTATCTTATTTTTTTTACAAATTTTCTCGGAAATGAAACATAAAATATCATAAAAATGATATTTTACGATCTGAGAAATATTTAAAGATGAATAATTATTTATATTATGTATGATATGAAATAGGGTAACTAAGAAAAATGTTTGAGGCAGTACTACAACTAAATAAACTCGTTCAAATATCTTCAATTTAAAGATTTGGAATCCCTGATCACATAAATGTATTTTTTCTCTTTTTTATCAGCCTTTTTTTCAAATACGTATATTCAATACGGAATCGTGAAGGCCTTAATATATTTTGAATAAAAAACAAGGTGTATATATTTTGAGGTTGCTGGAATTATTTAAAATTTCTTGATTCAAAAGTTACATTCAAATATCAAATCTACAAAAAGAAATTTTAACTAAACTGATCAACTTTAATAATGATTTTTTAACTTCAAAAGAAATATTAACCATTATGTTATTTTAACCTGTTAAACAAATTGTTGAGATGGATATATTAATTTCTTCATTCTCTGCAAAATGGCATTTTTTTTTGTAATATGTAAACCTTCGTCTCACGGTTACGAAATCTTTTATAAGACTTGAATTTCACATAGTTAGATAGTTAGTAAAGGAAAAGAAACACATGAATTTCACATAGTTAGTTAGCCACTATGTTAGTCTCCAAAAAATTGTTTATTTCTATGCTCAATTCACAAAAATGTAAAAATTAATATTATTTTGAAAACTTGAAGAAAATGCTTATTTTTTTAATTTAATACAATGTAATATTTGATTTTCATTTAAAATAAAATTTTTGAGATTTAAATAATACGACTTATCAATAGATCTTGCCTCATGAGATCAAAGTTATAGTGGAGATGGCAAAAAGTTTATTTTTCAAAGAGCAGGATTTCCTCCACATCAGGATTTTAACATCTTTCGTAGGTATGCACATTTTACGGTATAATATATGTTATTCTTAATGGTGTTGAAGCGTGTTATGTCACGCAGACCATCACGAAGTTATAGTGGAGATGGCAAAAAGTTTATTTTTCAAAGAGCAGGATTTCCTCCACATCAGGATTTTAACATCTTTCGTATGTATGCACATTTTACGGTACAATATATGTTATTCTTAATGGTGTTGAAGCGTGTTATGTCACGCAGACCATCACAAAGTTATAGTGGAGATGGCAAAAAGTTTATTTTTCAAAGAGCAGGATTTCCTCCACATCAGGATTTTAACATCTTTCGTAGGTATGCACATTTTACGGTACAATATATGTTATTCTTAATGGTGTTGAAGCGTGTTATCTCACGCAGACCATCACAAATAAATTAGAACCTTTTGAAATATGGTGTTACCGAAGAATGCTGCGAGTCTCATGGTTTTACGAAGCCCCGAAGATAAAGTGGGATCCACCATTGAAAAGAGAAAGTGAGAGAATATAAGACTAATAATGCCAAGAGAAAAATATAAGATCCTTCAACGAATGTTGTAGAAGAAAATTTAGGGTACAATTGCAAGTAGAAAACGTATCTACTGATTGAAGAACTTTGGAAAGTGGTCACGTTGTGGTACCATATCTTTGTTCAAAGCTGTTGCTTCAAAGAACAAGTAAGCCACGATGATTGTCAGCAATCAGAGCGGGGAACTTTAAAGAAAAATAATAATCGAAAATTATCTCATTCTTTGAGAATTGAACGTGTCTATTATTCACGACTTTTCTCTTTACACCTTTGTTTTTTTATATATATATATTATGATTAGGAATAAATAAAATAAAAATAATCCATCTCACATCTAACCTTTAGTGAGAGATTGTATGGCGTGAACTTATCCAAGACTGAATGTATCTTTAAAATACACATTCAACTTTATATTTTTAATAAATATTTATTGCATATTCCATATACGTCAAAATTACTTTTGTTTGCATAAATAAGAAAATGTTCTCGATTTTTCATAGATTCTTATTTTATTTGTATTCGAAAAAAAAAACATGTAATACAATAACTTAGTATTTATACGATGATTTGTTTTATTTAAAAAAATTATACTGTCTTGGTTCCTAATTTTGAGGCGGAATTTTCAGTTATTTTTCTTTCGTAATCTTCAATCTCTGTTTTCATAGCTTTCGTATGTAAGTCACTTACTGCTTTACCACAACTTACTTGTTTTTAAGTAATTAGAACTATGTTTTGTAAACTGTCGAGTGTTTCCAGGCGGTTGCTCCTTCGCACAAGTTAGTTTACTTCTCATATGACTTTGGAGAAATTAGTTAGGAGACGTTTACAATTCTGTTGTTTTTGTTATAAAAAATTTGCTATTATCGTACCAAAGTTCCATGAAATTAATTTAGTCCGGAATAATACGTGTTTCCTAACCAATGAAATCTTCAAATTATATTTTGAGAACGTATTCCAATAATTGGGTTTTCATGAATTTTAGAACAAAATGACTAGAAAAAATCAAATTTATAACATAGATCAATTTGTTTTTCAAAGACAGATATTTTGCGTTGCCAACTCATACATATCAACTTTTTAATTTGATGCAATTTACACATGTGTTGAGAAAACATTTTATTGGAAATGAACGAAAAAATATATTTATTTTTTCATGATCGTAATATTTAATAACTTTTAATTCACCAAAAACATGTTTTAAACATATTTTTTTTTACTTAATTTAATATTATATTTATAACTAAAATGACATTGATATTCACAGTGATAAAGATGCTTAACAGTGGTAATAAACATTTGGTTCAGATAAAGAAAATTCATTATCGATAATTTTTAGACTAGGATAACGAAATATATTTAACACAAAGCTTTTTACAAAATGGCTGAAAGCCTTCATATTTAAATATGTTTTCTACAGCCCGATACTCAAATGTCTGTCTCAAATCAAATTAAACATAGAAAGTATTGTAATATACAATGGGAAATTTAATAAAACTATTTGAGATTTGGTGAACATATCATAATAATTCATTCATGCGTATGATGTCCTCAACGTTTTCGTAAAGATAATGCTGACAACATTAGGAGACAACATGTTCTTCGAGTCTAGTAATCGAGCCTTCCAGTTTAAAATCATTGGAGTATGAAAGTAGCGCGTTGTCCATGTTAGTGATATTATCGTACATCGAGTAGTAAACATAACCTAGTAGATCTTCATTTTATCAAACTGGGGCCATTTTTTGGGTACAATTGCGAATAAAATTCGAAACTCCAGAATGAAAGATAAACGTTGTACGAGTATTTTTCTATGTCAGTAATTATTCTTCTAAGGTAGTAAGAAAAAATGTGACACGTCGTTCGACTGTGTCTTTAAAATTAATTAATTTTTTCAACAAATACAAAAGTTTCACGTTATACTAAAAAAAAACTATAAAGACATAATTTATTTTAGTTCCAGTTTTTTTTAAAACTATTTTAAAGAAAAAAATAAGCTTTAATTCTGTCAAATTTGTATTGTGTTGCATTGAACTCTAGCTTTATATAGTAAAAACTGAATGGTTTATTGCCATGTGACAATCTATTTCAACCAACAAAATAGGTCTTTTAACAAGTCTTTAGAAAAACTAGACAAGAACCCTTTTGAAAAATCTGGGTTTCAAAGAAAATCAATCCCGTCATCTCCGGATTGGAAGACATGTGTCTTACCAAGTAGCCTGCGGAGGTCATATTAAGATACAATATCAATAATTAAAAAATGTTTAACTTAAAAATCAAAATTGCATTTCTCCGAAGAAATCGGTTAATAATTAATCATCCGCGCTACACCACAAGACAGATCTTATCTGCCTTAAGGCTATGTCTGCATTTCGTTTTTGTACGAGAGACCACCACGACGCTTAAAATCTATCGTTATTTCGGTCTCCCTATTCTAGTACGCCCTATCGGATCATTGAACTCAACCAAAGACGCGGGTTTGAAGACAGGCATCTTACCAATTAGACCACGGAGGTTGTCATTTAGCATAACCATTAAAATATTATATTTACCAGATTGAAAAGTCTGGTTGATTTAAATTTAATAAATGATGTCATATATTTAATGTTTATTACCACTGATTTTAGTTTTTTATGCAGTTTACAAAAGAGGATTTTTGCAAATACATAAATGACTCACATTAAACTTACGAATATTTTATACACATTGTTAAATTCCAGCGATTCTAGTAAAATATAAAGCTTTTCTAAGGTTTTCTTAGGAAGCACTCTGTTTTTTCTCCATCGGTTGAAGGGATGATGCCAAACAGCATGAGCATCTGAAACAAAGATAATGAATATTATAATAAATTATTTTAACTTTTAATATATTTCTTAGTCAGTGTAAGTAGAGAAATAAACACAGATATCATTTCTCCGTTGACGTAAGCAGTGATGACAGAGCGCCAAGCTTCCCTACCGTTATATACTTCTATCGCCACTTCCACATTCATACAGCTCTTTCGGTTTCTCTCACTCCTTACCTTGCGTTCTTTCAAAATTTCATTAATGTAATCTGCTACCTACAATTCTCACTCATGCTTGCATCATAAATTTGTCTAGTAAGTCATTTGTCACCCATCTATTCCACATATAGTGGGAATTTGTATCGTATTATATTTAATTTATTTTCATGTGACAATCTCTTCAAATCACCCACAAAGGTGTTAAATAAACCTTTAGTGAAAACCAGATTAAAACCCTTCTTTGAAAAATCTGGGTGAAAATGGAAATCAAATCCGCAACCCTTGGGTTGGATGACAGGCAATTTATCACTAGGTCACAGAAGACATATTTTTCCCCTTGATTTCATCTCTATTTATGATTGTGACCTCCACGGCTTAGTTGGTATGTAGCGTGTCTTTTAACTCGGGGGTTTCGGGTTGAATTCACGTTAGTACCATAGTTAACTTTCCAATATTGTATTGTATTACACTTTCGTTGTATACAGTACAACCTGGCGTGCTTATTGCCAAGATGCAATCTCTTTGAACCAACCAGAAAGAGGTTAAAGAGACCTTGAGTGAAAACTAGACTGGAATCCTTTTGATAAAATTTAAGTTACAACGGGAATAGAATCCGCAACACTGGGTTGGTAGACATGCGTCTTACCAACTAAACCACAAAGATCGTCATATATCAATATCACATTTTAGCGGATATCCTTGTTGGACGTGCTGATGATTATGATTGTTGTTTGGTATTTAAATAAAATACCTCGATTAGCAATGCGGAAAGTGAGAGTAAATAATCAATGAATAGTAAACAGCGATGAATGGTCAAGTGATTAATAATAAGTGATTCTTTATTTATCGATAAGTAGGTATATATACATATTCAGAACGGGGCGCGTGAGTGCGTCCGCAATATATTTTTATCTCACTCCTGCGCGTGCAGAGGTGGTCGCAGACGTTGCGAATAATATTGTGGGTAGAATATTTGTTGGCGAAACGGCGAGACGGCGTGACGTGTTCTCTTTCTACTGTGGAATGTGTCGTAAATAGTATTTGCGGGTAAACAATATTAATGTTCTGATATGCGACCTTTGGACATGTCCGAAGGTCGTTTCGTCGGTCGTTGACCGTGCGTGTTGACAATATTCAGGGACGACGGTATTCCCTACAACATTATTAAAAATATATGGGCAACTGGTCGATAGGAATATTCCCGGTATAACGTTTCGTTCTATATATTCCAACCTGCCGCTGTACGTGTATATAGTCCAACCTATCTATAAGTGCCATATGGCAACTTTCCATATCCATATATATTTTATACAAATCCTACGTTTTCTCCGACTTCTTAAATTTCCTTCTTAAAAAGTATCATTAATTTACTTGATCCAACCATACTTTCTTTGGTTTTCCTCTATCACGCCTTCCACTCACATTTGCATCACATATTGGTTTTGTTGACCGTTCTTTATTTAATTGATCCACATGTCTAACCCATTTTAGAGTAACTATTCTTCATCATACTCATCGCCACAGTCTTAAGTTAACATTTATCCCTAATTGTTTCGTTCCGTATTCTCACCTCATATATTCTTCTCAGTGGACGCATTTCAACAGCTTTTATTCGGCTCTTTCAGTTTTTTTCTAAGTCCACGTTTCACTTTCATATATCAAATATAGTACTACAACGCTGTTATGGACTATCGATATCCCTCGTAACACTTCCATTATCTGAGAAAATACTATTCAAATAACAGAATTCCTCAACTTGCTCCCATCTTTTATTCTTCATCAATGTATCGCATTCACTTTACTTTCTCGCTTTTCTGTCACCATAACTTTGGATTTCGCATAATTCCTTCTTATATCTTCCTGTTCAATCCTCTCATACAATTCATTTATCAGACTGTGATTCATCATCAGTCTTCGCTAACTAACACTATCACAGCAATCCGCTTATCCTTTCGATATCTGAAACATCTTCACTTATAAGACTATTCAAAGAGCACACGAGTGTTGCTGATGATCAACAGCTTCAACCAGACGTCATTCATCTCAGCTCGGAATGTCTTGAATGACACTGCAACGAATCATGAGAAGAGATTTGTACGTCTTTCCGTATAAAATTTAGTTGAATAGGAGAGATAGAGCATAGCGTTTGAGCACCCTGTACGAAGTACTGGAACAGCAATATTTTGAAAGTTGTGGGATAGTTTTCTCAACATGAAGAGAACTAGTATTTGAAATAATTAACTATTGATTGTTCAAGCATAGCTAATCTAATTTCTATATAAGCCTAGTATAATAAAATTGTAGAGCGTGGTAGGTATGATTGTATGAGCGTGTGAAATGTCAAATTACCCCTAATTCCAGACCATGTCACGCGATGTGTCGCTATCAGAATGAGCACAGAAAAATTGAGTTGGCATACAGTCGTTTTTAGTTTTCAGAAGTTAAGTTCTGAACATCCTAATATGAGATTCTGTATTAAAAAATTGGAATTCCTACTAAATGACCTTGAAATATAATGTATAAAATGATATGGACTAAATGACAAGACATCTGTTTTGAATGTTCGATTCCGTTGAAAGCCAGATTTTTTAAAGAAGGGTTTCAGTCTAGTTTTTACATACTGCTTGTTGAAAACTTTCTTGATGGTTGGAAGAGATAGCCATATGTTAATAAATACACCAGGTTGTACTGTATACAGCGGCAGTGTAATACAATTTGAGTTAACTGACCAATACAGTCATATATTGTATTTACCCATTTAACAATTGCAATAACTTTAAAATTATAGTAAACTTGATGTATGACCTGAAAGTTTTAATGTATGAAAGTGAAGCATGAAAAAAAAATTAAATGTGCAGAATAAATAAGGTATTTCTACCTCATTATTGCTTTGCGAAGGACATCTGGTATTGCTAGAGTGAACAATAACTGGATAAGAGGTAAATATTTGTCGGATGTTTTAAGTAGAATAAAAATAGAAATATTGAGATGGTATAGACATATCGAAATAATAAGTTCTGAAAGAATTACAAACAAATATGCATGCTTGGAATGAATGACATGCGAGGAAAAGGTAGACAGAGGGAGGAATCAAAAGACTGTGTCTCACACTTGAAGTGAAAATAATAATTGAGTAAAATATACAAAAAATTAACACAAATTTGTATTATATTACACTTTAGTTATATAGAGCACAATCTGGTGGACTTATTACCATGTGTCAATTTATATTATATTACACTTTAGTTATATAGAGCACAATCTGGTGGACTTATTACCATGTGTCAATTTATATTATATTACACTTTAGTTATATAGAGCACAATCTGGTGGACTTATTACCATGTGTCAATTTATATTATATTACACTTTAGTTATATAGAGCACAATCTGGTGGACTTATTACCATGTGTCAATTTATATTATATTACACTTTAGTTATATAGAGCACAATCTGGTGGACTTATTACCATGTGTCAATTTATATTATATTACACTTTAGTTATATAGAGCACAATCTGGTGGACTTATTACCATGTGTCAATTTATATTATATTACACTTTGGTTATATAGAGCACAATCTGGTGGACTTATTACCATGTGTCAATTTATATTATATTACACTTTAGTTATATAGAGCACAATCTGGTGGACTTATTACCATGTGTCAATTTATATTATATTACACTTTAGTTATATAGAGCACAATCTGGTGGACTTATTACCATGTGTCAATTTATATTATATTACACTTTGGTTATATAGAGCACAATCTGGTGGACTTATTACCATGTGTCAATTTATATTATATTACACTTTAGTTATATAGAGCACAATCTGGTGGACTTATTACCATGTGTCAATTTATATTATATTACACTTTAGTTATATAGAGCACAATCTGGTGGACTTATTACCATGTGTCAATTTATATTATATTACACTTTAGTTATATAGAGCACAATCTGGTGGACTTATTACCATGTGTCAATTTATATTATATTACACTTTGGTTATATAGAGCACAATCTGGTGGACTTATTACCATGTGTCAATTTATATTATATTACACTTTAGTTATATAGAGCACAATCTGGTGGACTTATTACCATGTGTCAATTTATATTATATTACACTTTAGTTATATAGAGCACAATCTGGTGGACTTATTACCATGTGTCAATTTATATTATATTACACTTTGGTTATATAGAGCACAATCTGGTGGACTTATTACCATGTGTCAATTTATATTATATTACACTTTAGTTATATAGAGCACAATCTGGTGGACTTATTACCATGTGTCAATTTATATTATATTACACTTTGGTTATATAGAGCACAATCTGGTGGACTTATTACCATGTGTCAATTTATATTATATTACACTTTAGTTATATAGAGCACAATCTGGTGGACTTATTACCATGTGTCAATTTATATTATATTACACTTTAGTTATATAGAGCACAATCTGGTGGACTTATTACCATGTGTCAATTTCTTCTAACGAATAAAAGAGGCACTAAAGAATACTTACGTGAAAACAAAACTGGAAATCTTTTAAAAATATCTCGGACCTACAACTGTCGGGTTGAAAGACAGACGACTTACCAACTAGGCCAGGGTGGTCGTATACACCATAAGTTAAAAATTAATTTGTTTCTGTGAACAATAGAATAATAGGAAACTCATCGTGAAAGTAAAATAGTATGAACACCACAAAGCCGTTAAACGGACAACGGCTGGATTCAAGAGATAAAAGTTAATCTCGTTGAGTGGATAAAATCCTACAAATTGACTATGAATCGCACCAAAGATCTAGGAATAGAATTGAATTGATAGTTATAATACTGATAATTCAATAAGAACTTTTTCCATTTTATAAAATATTTTTTCATTTTATAAAAAACTCCGTGGTCAAGTTGGTTAGAGAAACCAGCCATATTTATTGTTTATAGTTAAGGCATTAACGTTGTGGAGGTTTAAAGACATTGTAATTTATTTAAAAATAAATTACAGCCATATTTGACTATATATGGTATAACGATAACGGACTACAATCAAGTAATACAATACTCCCTTAGTATATCCCTTAATGTACGTATATTTATGCGTAATGTCTAATTTTTGTCCCTCAATTTACATTTGTTTAATGACTAATTTTCGCCCCTAAATGTACGCATGTTTAATGTCTAATTTTCATCCCTTAATAAACATATGTTTAAAGTTTAATTTTCGTCCCTTAATGTAAATATGTTTAGTATCCAATTTTCGTCCCTTTAAGTACATATGTATAATGAATAATTTTCAGATGCATAACTGCGCGGTAAGGCATTAGATTTCCGTGTGGAAGGTCGCCGGTTCAAACCCCGTGTTGTTCTACTCCCCTCGAATGATGCAGGCATTTTTTCGGCTAGTATTCAGTAGTATAAATATACTTTTGACTTCTAGCACATCTGTTCTCTTAAAAAGAGAAAAAAATATATACCAGTGTGCTCCGATAGTCTTACTTTGGTGTGCGATTTTATCCAGTACAGTGGTGTGGCCGGTTTAGTTTGCGTGTGCAAAGACTCATTCACTTAAGAAAGAAAACAAAAACTTCACGGTACAGCTTTGCTTTCCAACTGAATTGAAGTTTAAATGGTGAGGGGAACCTCGACTACGATGCCCAGCAACGACGACGAATTTTTAATATTTCATATACATAAGACGTGAAAATAATTAATTGATTTTTGTTTCAAATGTTTTTCCTGTTATATTAATTTATGGCTGTATATTGCCGAAGAAAACTCGATGAATGAACGTAAAAAAAGCATGAAATAAAAGCGTAACACAATCTTCAAACTTTTTTTTAAATACATTTTTAGGAACGTTGTTAATCAAGGATCGTATGTGTTTAGCAAAATATTTTCTTGTGTTTCTTCGAGATTGAATCGTTTTTAGTCACGTGCTCGTTAATAGAGAAACAAGCTATTTTTTTTTGGAAATCATACAGCGTATACCAGTGATATCAAACTTTTTAAGAACAGAAAACGTTTACTATTTCAAAACTTTTTGCGGGTACTACACTATATCCTCTCAAAACAGGTCATCATCCAGCTTGTGATACCTATCCAAAAAAAATACACATTGGTTTATTGGGTGATTTAGTTGAATACTTAAAAAAAGATCACCGTCACAAAAACGTACTCAATTATTAATGATCATGGAGTGCTAAAAAACATGCATTTGTGTAAAAACTATCTTTTTTATTGTAAAATTTACAATTCTATAAAATAAACATATTCAATTATAAAAAAAATCTTGTTATTACTATAGAATTGGTGTGAACCTTGTCACTGTGTTTTCTGATATATTTTTGAAATCCGGTTCATACGGTGATACACCTATTGTCATGCAATCTTTGAATGTTAATTTCTTTGTCAATTTTATACCTTTCTGTTGCATTTTCAAAAAGTAGCTTGCGAGCGCCTTTGAATACCCTCGAGGGCTATAGTGCGCCCGCGACCTACCTATACACTGGTTGAACATGACTGGTGTATACGATAACCTTGTTTAAAGATTACGTTTAATAAATGAGGTAAATAATATTAAAGGGCCAGTACTTTCTATTTTATTTTGTACAAGAACACTTCATGAATCATAAACAATACAGTCTGATTAATCTCATGAGAATTATATGGTATATACAATAACTACTCATTGCGGGTATAAAGGCATAACTTATAAATCGAAAATTTGAAAGAAATAATGTAAAATTAAATGTTTTATTTTTTTAACACTATTTAATTTCAAATCAAGTGTAAATAAAAATAAAACCTTCAGTTCGATAGACGCTTGTCTCCCAACCGCGTCTGTACCTTACTTATATTAAAAATGATTCGAGTCTGGTTTTCATTTAAATTCTTTTTTAACGCATTTCTGGGTGGTTGAAAGACATTGCTACATCGCAATAAATTCACCAGATTGTACTGCGTATAATGAAAGTGTGAGAAAAAAATTGTCCCACGGTAAAAAGAAAACGTACGATGTGATTTTTGTAGTTTTTTCCTTCCTATCAAATTTATAATATGAAGGTTTTACTCTTTTACCCAGTACAAGTAAATATTGGACTCCGAGGTTATAATATTACTGTTTGTACAATATCTATACATAGTATGACTGTGTTTGCCAACAGTACATACTCTTTCATGTTTTTTTTCACTATTTTCATACTAATATGCGGGCACTCTGGAGGTACATTTGATTATGTGATGATAACTAGAAAGATGATACAAAAAGGAGAAAATTAAGCTTATGAGTCATATCTTTAAACATTCTTTCTGTAGTGTGGCTGAGATGTTTGCTGATCATAGGATATATTAGAACGTAGAACACATTGGGGTTCCAATGGATAAATGGAGTATGCTTGGCTGGAAAGTATACTTCTACAAAATGTCGTAATGCGCCACGTTGTAATGTCACCAGTTACACTACTACCAAGTCCCACTCTCTAGCATCCACGAGTGGTCTCTCAGGTCCCGCGAACCCCGGGCAATGTGACCATTGACATTTCCATCAGTGTCATAACAGATAGAGAGTGGACGAATTACGAGTTTCCAGCGCCATAAAACTGAATCCACCCAGCTAAGGGAAGGTAACCCCAACAGAAAATCCTCCAGAGAAGGTAAGGGGAAACCACTCTGGATATCCCTCCCCAGGAAATCACTATGGAGAGAAATCAAGCCACAATAGTTGTATAGTACCACGTATGATGTATAGCAGTGAAATTTAGACGTGGGAGGGCTAAAAGAATTCGAATAAATGCTGAAGAAATACGTGCACTTAGAAGAACACATGGGGGGACTATGTTTGACAGAATATACGTTGAAACGATTAAGGACTATATAAATTTAAAAATAAATTTTTGGGCATGTAGAACGTATGAATGAAAAATAACCAACAATACAAGTATACAGTGCTAATGTGAGTTGAAAGCATGGTATTTGAAAACTAAAGAAATTATGATTGGATCAAGATAATTATATTTTGAAAGAAGAAAATGTAAAAGTCAGAGAAGGTGTTTGGATGACGAAGAAGGCGAAATAGGCTGTGACAGGAAAGTCTAGCTCTCTGCCCTCTCTATCCACCCCAACAGGAAAACGGCGTGATTGGTTTGTATGCAGGTATAAATTAGAATTAACAAGATCAAATACAGAAGAAACAGAATGAATAAGTATAGGTTTATTGATAGCAAATACATAACATATATATTCTAGGATTACAAATATATTTAAATGTAATGGAAAATAAAACACATTTAAGAGAGAAGCTATAAAAAAATCTGAGCTTATCTCATAACGTTTCCCCAGTCGAGATGCACCACCGTTAATAGAAAGCGAGCTCATCCGCGATCAGCTGTATTACAACCCACACCCTTGTACACATTAATTATAAATTTAAAAATAATTATAGTAAATAAGCAGTTAATACAATTATATACTCGATAAATATGTACGACAATTGTTAAACATATAAATGCACACACAACCCCAGACTCACTGCAGCGCAAATAGAGAAAATAAAATACGAGTTCATATACTCGTAGATATATCATACCCACATTATTTGTTTGAAGAGGGTGTAAATACCTCTGACAAATGTATAATATTAATTCGTTTATTAAATACAATACATGAATCATCGCAGCTTATTCGTTAGATCCTATAAATTAAATAATTTGATTCATTCCTTTAATTTGAGTTTAATAAAGCTGAGAAAATCGTTCGTATTACATTTTTACTCGCCGTAAATAATAATATTCCCTTATTTCAATTACCGTGAAGTGGGGTTTATTAATGACTTTACCTGAAAATTCATTTTGTAATTCTTGGCCCAAAATTGTCCCTTATCAAAACGAGGGTAACAACTGTCAAAATAATGGATTAAATAAATAAAGCGTACACTAACTGGCTTGGGGTCGCGTGATGGGGTTGTTATAACGCGAAAAGTTGGGAATTTCATTTCTTGTGCGACTTGGGTCTGCAAATTATAATCGTCTCTGTATTGCCTTTTATTACAGTGTTAATTTATAAATTGATGAGAGAATGGCATCGAAAACAAGATAAAATGTCGAATGTTTTAGAGTGAAGTATAATTTAAAAAAAAAACTTATTTAAGAAAGATGTATCATTCTTCTTGTGACTGGGGGTCATAACCTCAATGCAGTGTTGGAAACAAACTGTAATGATAATAGGAAAAATGATAAAAATACTATTGATACAGTGCCCTTTGGAGAGCAGACTCTCTTTAAGTGCGCTCGAATTCTATCATAACATATATGGTATGTATGTGTTTATTTGTAAAAACTCTTCTCTTTTTTGATAGTCAATCAATTAATTTATTTACTTATTGATTATCTAACAGGCAATTCATTTTTTTATAAATTGCATTTGAGAGAAAAATACGATAAACAATATGCGTCAGTTTGAAACAATAGTAATTTTATGATCAAACGTAGCTTAACACTATCATTTGAATAAATCATAATAATTAAATATAATAACAATTTATATAGCAACGATTAGAGAGCAAACTCTCCTTAAATACGCTCCAATTTGGGACTTGAACATATGATTATTGACAAATTAAAATATTACAAAATAAATAAATATAAATTGAGTGAAAAAATAGGGAAGTTGTGGCTGCGGCAATTAGATAAAATACTTCCCCGCATTTGTAAACACATAATTGGTAAGAAACCCATAGAAAACTTACCAAGGGAAGATGAACTAAAATGAAATCTTTGTACATCTTCCGATATATGATGGGAACACAATCGGCTTTGGTTGTAGTGTTAGTGTTAATATATAATCATAAATTTAGATAAGACCTTCCTAAAGAGTTGTCTTCAAGTGATTCCTTAAGCTGCACACGCCATCCAATCTCTAACATTTAGAGGTAGACTATTTCACGGAATAGGACGAGCAATGCTCAAGTCCTTTCATAATACTCGGACCGAACAATATCAACATCTGCTTTTGGATCGATTAGGAACAATAAATTAAATTTAAATCCTTTTGGATCGATTCGGAACAATAAATTAAATCGATGAAGGCTAAATCAACTTTAAAGTTTTGCACAGGAGAGGAGTAGAACTTTGAGGTTACAACTCATTCAGTTTCTCATCTTACTTAGAAAATAAGTAACGAGAGATTTTATAAGTTACATTTGTGATTTTTTTATAATTTACTTCTCTAATTTTTCTATCAGTATTGTTGTTTTGAGGTATTGTATGTCGTCTTGAATTTTTCTTTACATAAAGTCATGAACAATTTAAAAGCCATCCCATTATTCAAGAAGTACCTGATTTCGATGACCAGTTATTGCTAACAATTGTTATTGGTATGATGTATCTTCAATATATCCATAGAGTCATATCCTTTATGGGGTAAACAGAGAGGATAAGATCTCTAATTTATTCAATCCTGCCATAAATCTTTCGCTTTTGCACCGTTGTTACAGTTCGTTATGCACACTCTCCTGTTATAAAGGTCATCTTATTCAGAATTCACTTTCTTTTTTAGGAATGTTATTTGTTTGACCGTGTCATATTTTTCTAGGTCTTCCCAAAGTTCTCACAAATTCTATATAACTCGTAGCACTTTAACTACTCTTAATAGAGATGTAAGAAAAAAATATTTTAAAAATATATTTTTAACGTAATCAGTTAAAACATGAGTCTATAGTGATGTAATTAAATTTTTTTTTCTTTTGATTGATAAAAATCATTCTTTTTTTAAATGGAAATGAATTATTTTTAGATTCCGAATAAATGCTGTAGAAGTGTAGTAATTTTGTTATTAATTTTCTAGATTTGTAAAAATATTAAATATATTTGTATAAAATTATTATCGAAAAAAAATTGAATAGTAAAACTTAACATCAAAAGAACGTCAATGAACGAAATTTCAACACTTTACTAAGTTTAGGGTTTAGACCTTCTATTTTCTCTATCGAAATGTTACTTGTATAGTATATCTTGTCAATAACTTTAGGGTTATAATTGGCTGTCAGGGACAGAAGTCATCCCTCTAATGTAACGGTCTGTAGGGGTAGTAATTGATTGGGGTCATGTAAGATCCTTGAGGCAACATCCATTTTTATTTTAGGATATTTTTAGGTTTTGTTTGTTGTTAAGGTCATTCATTTCTGAGAAAAAAAATATTTAACTTGTTTATTCTTTTTTGCGAGTAAAATATATGAATAGAAAAATGCCCTGGAGATAGCGTTTTCTTATTTAATGAGGGGTTATTTTGTCACGGAGGTCACTTAAGCCATCCCAAATTCGCAGATAACATTTTGATAATTGTTAATACTACAGCAGGATTAAACAAATACTTATCGACATTGTGATCTCATTGAACGAACGATGAGGTTGTGAAAAGGTCTGATTGTGTAAAAATAATACTAAAAATATTATACAGTCAACTTCAAGAATTTAACTCGCAACTTCAGAATTGAAATTAAGTGACAAAGTTTTTAATTTGATTGGTTTACCTTGTATTACATTAAAATTTCGTTATATACTGTACAGCCTGGCGGGTTTATTGTCATGTGAGAATTCTTTCCAAACATCCTGAATGTTGTAAAAGAGGCCTACTTTAAAAAAAGACTGAAATCCTTTTTAATAAAATTAGGTATAAACAGGAAGCGAACTCGCAGCCCCCGAGTCGGGAGACAGGCGTCTAACCAACTTAGTCACGAAATCGTTCATGAATCTCGTATAACATTTTTATTCTTGTTTAGAATGGATTGAAACTACGAGCTAAATTTACCACTGAAACAGTCTACAGATACTTGTATGTTTAGATTTATCAAAAAAATTCTCTTCGTATTACAGCGCCATCGACTGTTCATACTCATATACCAAGAATGCCGTCTTATATTATAAAGGAGAAAATGGGTTAGGCCAAAATAGCTTCCACAATATATTTTTTAAGTGCTGGGAGTATAATTTTTGGAAAGATAATCTTTCCAAAAAACCAAAAACGTTGTACAAAAAACGAATTTCTAAAATCTTTCAATCGTTTTACTGAAGAATATTTCTTTTTCAATTTACACATTTTTGTAAACAGAATATACTCGTAGATTGTATTTCTTCTTTCTTAAAAATTGAAAAGGATGTGTGTAATAAAAAAAGCATTGAATATTTTGTGCAAGAAAAAAATCTTCCTTGCATGAGGCGATAATGGAAGAAAATTTCGATTGAAAAGCACAAAAAAATGATGTATCGCCGTCTTGCAGGCACGGAGAAAGGTTCCAACATCCCATAATAGATTGATCTCGGCTTCTTTTTTAAAAACAATGTGCACATTCATCTTATTGTATCAGGAAGAGTAAACATCCTGAGTATCACAATAAAGGAAGAAAGTCTGAGGATATTCGCAAAGTAAAACCGGATCACAACTTTGTATCGGAAGTTTTCTATACAATTCGTTGTGCTGGAAACACTCTTGTTGCTAGAACGTGGATACACAACAAGAGAAAAAAAAATTTCACGTAAGAAGAAGAATCGAGTATTTCTCTCAATAGAATCATGTCACAATATTGTGATGATGTGTACCTTTGGCGAAAATCGTAAATCCTTCGATAAATTCTATCTTTTTGCGAGCAAAAAATATATAACGGGAATCCCGATTAAATTATCATATATCATGAATAATACACATTTTATTTATTGACTCGGCGGAACGGAAATATTTTCTGACAGGTGAATTTGTTGAAAGATTTTATTTTTTATTTATTTATGTCAAGGAAAAGATATAAATCTTTACCATAAAAATAATTTTCTTTTATTCGTTTAAGAGTAAAGTAAATATGGATACGCTTTACTTTCTTCAGTAAAAAATACGATTTCCTTATATTTTTGACACTCAAGTTGGATATTTTGTGGTAAGATATGGAGTGTATGCTTCTGTTTCTATTTGGTCTCGTAGTACACCAAAATTTTATGATGATGCATTGAACTTTGACCTTGTTCTTTAACCTGTAGTGTTTTATCCATATTGGACAGTGACGTGACTGCCTTGGACAACACTTTTATGTATTCATCTTATCTATCTTGAACTATTCTCCCTCCACGTACTGAGTTGCTTACCTTTGAATGAAAAATATTGATTTTGGACTTATGTGTGATCAATTCAGCACCTACTGTGTATATCGTAGATTATATAGCATCTTTAGGAGAGATGATGATGATGGTTTGTTGATAAATAAAACTCGTTTAGATCGCAATGCGGAAAGAAATTTTTTATTGATAGATGTAGGTATTATATTTATACCATTCTTGAATGTGTGCGGGAATGCGAGCGCGATATGCCGCCGTCTCGTTTCTGCATTTGCAATACGATTAATGTCGTATGTAGGTATCATTCAGATCTGGGAACTGGCGCGACAGATGTGCTGCCCTCTCGCTCTAACATGGAATGCACTCCGCGCCGGACAGTGAGTTGAATGACCGGCGTGTGGACCTTGTACTTGTTTGTTTTGAATTGTCAAGGTATACAAAGGTCGCACGCTTGACTTGACCGAGCGTGCGAACGCCACACATCTATGACCCATATTTACATTCAACATATTTACAATCATCCCATATTTACATTCAACAAATATATGTCTTTATTTTGAAATGTTTAAAAAATATTGTAATGTGTCAAATCCTGAGTTAAATCGTCCTTGAAGAGAGTTCGTTCTCTAAACGGCGTTATATAAACACTCTTTTAATTATTATTACTATTATAGACTATCATTTATCCCCTTTAAGCAAAAGTGAGTTTAGCTTGCTTGTGAGCTACCATATTTGACCAAGTTATGTTTATCGTAAACCAAAATGAACTTATATGTTTTGGATAATTACTTACTATATATGTTTTGGATTATCGTGCGTTCTGCTTTCTACGTATATTGAGAACCAAGATGCGACCATTTTGTGCCGCGTTATGTCAATCGTGAACCGAAATGCTACTTCTTTGGGAAAAACTCCGTTTACTCTGAACCACGGCTGTTATTTCTATGAGTATATTGACCGAACTTTAATTGATTCATATGGTACTCTATAACATATTCGAATCGATGCTGTGGACATGTAAAAAGCATGGCTGGTGGACCAAGTTGTATTCAACCTCAGTAATCGAACCTTCGGGCTAAGAACCACTGGAGTGGGTAAGAAACTTATAGTTTGCCATCACACTTGATGTACTACAACCCTTGGATAGACATCAGCACTCGCACACGTATAGTGCGTGCGAGTATTGTTACTAGACGAACTCATTAACCAGACTGGTACCCTTGTTTTTTTGGATACAAATTGGAATTGATTTCTTAAAATGGCATTCAGCAATAGATGATTTAGTGTTATTTAACTGAATGGTTTTAAAATATAGACAATAGAGATCAGAATGCTAAATAAGCTGGACACCTTCGAAACGCGCATTCATCGGAGAATGCTCAGAATTTTTCGGTTTCATCTTATTTCAAACTACAGCGTGTTGCGTCGATCAGGTTAAACTAAGAGTTCTTAAATACCATACAATATCGAAAGGTTGCTTATCTGAGTCATAGATTGAGGAGAAAAATGCCACATTTTAAAATTAATATTTATTGACAACATTTAGAGTCAAGGCGGAATCGGCATAAGGCGCCTGTCATGATTATGCAACATTTGCAAATGATCAAGCGTCGAGTCAGTTAAGGAGCTGTTCCTTGCCGTCATAGAAAAATATGTTTTATCAAGAGTGATCGCCAACGCCAAGACACGGAACATGAAGATGATCGGGAACGGAACCGAATTGAAGTGTCGTACCAACTAAGCCACGAAGGTCGTCTTGAGTCCGACTTTAACCGTGATAGGTCTTGTTTTAACCGTAATAGGAATAAAAAATGGAAAATAACGGATTTCAAATATAAATCTGGAACTTCATTCTGTGTCGTATGTATCCAGCTCTGTTGACTTGCAAATAATACGGCAAATTCACTAAACAGAAGGGTTATATTTCTAGAGCACTAGAATGACAGAAAATGATTAAATGGATTCATGTCGATTTGGTAATGTTTTTTTACAGAAATTTGATATTTGTTTTTGCAATATCACTGCAATACCGCAGACAACGTGAACAATGTTTTCATATTCCAGAAACATGATAACAAAAGCTTGGATGACGAGTGTTTTTGATATAACGGATTTTTCGAAGTATACATAAAACGAAATCTAAAATTTTCCATTGTTAAAATTGGTTTCGAGTATTTTCTTTGTAAATATTTGCCGATCTCGAAAACTCTATTCAGACTCGATCCCATTTTGTTTTGATTAACAAAATAATTTGTAGCCATTGTAGAATATTTGCGACATTTAAAATCCTCAAATACTTTGTTAAGTTCAGATTAAATCCGCTAAGCTCTGGGGGTTTCGTCGGTGAAATGGGTTTCGATACATTGAGTGGATTCCAAATGGTGTCCTGGGAAAATAAATCTGTTTTCCCCTATAAAACAGATAATAGGTAGTTAAGAACGAAACATTCTTTAGCTGCTTCGCTGGAACGTCTTAAGAATTATAAGCGCACTTCTTTTTTTTAACACGAATTAAAAAATGAAAAATGTTTTCGCTGATGATCTCCATAGCTTTGATAGGTAAAACACCCGTAGTTTTTTAGGTAAGGGACCTGTAGCCTTGGTTGGTAAGACACTTGTCTTTCGTACCCTTGGTTGGTAAAATACCTATATTTTATTGAGTCTTGATGAGTAGAATACCTGTCTTTCATAGCCTTGGTAGGTAAGAGACCTGTATTTCGTAGCTTTGTTTGGCAAATCACCTGTCTTCCATCCTTGGTGGATAAGATGCCTGACTTCCTTAGGCTTGCTAAGTAAGACACCTGTTTTTTCGTAGTCTTGGTTGGTAAAACACATATCTTTCAGCCTTGATGGGTAATATATTTATCATCCGTAGCCTTGGTTGGTAAGACAACTTTTTTTCGTAGTTTTAGTTAGTGGAACATCTGTTTTTTCGTAGCCTTGGTTGTAAGACAACTATCTTTCAGCATTGGTGGGTAATATACCTGTCTTCCGTAGCCTCGGATGGTAAGATAACTATCCTTATTAGCCTTGTTTGACAAGATACCTGTCACCCTGCCTTGGTTAGTATAATATCTGACTTCCAACCTGGGGATTGTAGGTGTAATTTTTTTTTAAAGGTTTAAGTATTTTTTCTACTTAAACCTTGTTTTAGCACCTATCTGAATGGTTGGTCGAGATTGTCATACGCCAATAAATCTACCAGGTTGTACTATATACTATACGAAAATTATAAAAGGCCACTTATAAACATAAAACAAATTCAAGCATTATGTGGTTGAAAATTCAGAATCAAAACAGGATATCAATAATAAATAATATGTCTATCATATAATTGATAGCGCTAATATTGAGACACTAAATTCAGAATCAAAACAGGATATCAATAATAAATAATATGTCTATCATATAATTGATAGCGCTAATATTGAGACACTAAATTCAGAATCAAAACAGGATATCAATAATAAATAATATGTCTATCATATAATTGATAGCGCTAATATTGAGACACTAAATTCAGAATCAAAACAGGATATCAATAATAAATAATATGTCTATCATATAATTGATAGCGCTAATATTGAGACACTAAATTCAGAATCAAAACAGGATATCAATAATAAATAATATGTCTATCATATAATTGATAGCGCTAATATTGAGACACTAAATTCAGAATCAAAACAGGATATCAATAATAAATAATATGTCTATCATATAATTGATAGCGCTAATATTGAGACACTAAATTCAGAATCAAAACAGGATATCAATAATAAATAATATGTCTATCATATAATTGATAGCGCTAATATTGAGACACTAAATTCAGAATCAAAACAGGATATCAATAATAAATAATATGTCTATCATATAATTGATAGCGCTAATATTGAGACACTAAATTCAGAATCAAAACAGGATATCAATAATAAATAATATGTCTATCATATAATTGATAGCGCTAATATTGAGACACTAAATTCAGAATCAAAACAGGATATCAATAATAAATAATATGTCTATCATATAATTGATAGCGCTAATATTGAGACACTAAATTCAGAATCAAAACAGGATATCAATAATAAATAATATGTCTATCATATAATTGATAGCGCTAATATTGAGACACTAAATTCAGAATCAAAACAGGATATCAATAATAAATAATATGTCTATCATATAATTGATAGCGCTAATATTGAGACACTAAATTCAGAATCAAAACAGGATATCAATAATAAATAATATGTCTATCATATAATTGATAGCGCTAATATTGAGACACTAAATTCAGAATCAAAACAGGATATCAATAATAAATAATATGTCTATCATATAATTGATAGCGCTAATATTGAGACACTAAATTCAGAATCAAAACAGGATATCAATAATAAATAATATGTCTATCATATAATTGATAGCGCTAATATTGAGACACTAAATTCAGAATCAAAACAGGATATCAATAATAAATAATATGTCTATCATATAATTAATAGCGCTAATATTGAGACACTAAATTCAGAATCAAAACAGGATATCAATAATAAATAATATGTCTATCATATAATTGATAGCGCTAATATTGAGACACTAAATTCAGAATCAAAACAGGATATCAATAATAAATAATATGTCTATCATATAATTGATAGCGCTAATATTGAGACACTAAATTCAGAATCAAAACAGGATATCAATAATAAATAATATGTCTATCATATAATTGATAGCGCTAATATTGAGACACTAAATTCAGAATCAAAACAGGATATCAATAATAAATAACATGTCTATCATATAATTGATAGCGCTAATATTGAGACACTAAATTTTGGGCCAATATTGAGATTATTAAATAAAAAAAACTACGATAATTTAGAAAATATCGAGCCACATTTATAGGTGCTGCTGCCACCGTAGCCGAATATTAAATGGTACTTTTTTCTAACATCAATTTTAATTATTGAATGTTTTATATTTGCATTATTATTTATAAAACAAAAAGTAAGCGAACGTGAATGTGTGAAATGAAAGAACTAAATATTAGATTAAGTTAAGGAATTTCTGTACCTAGGAAGTATGTTCATATTGAATGCTCGTGTGATATTAAAAGAAGAGTAGCAGCGGATAATAGAGTGAGTGGTGGGTTATAAAATGTCTTTCTTTACCCTAAACTTTTCAGAGATGAAAAGCTCTAAGATAAAACAATGTTAACATTACAATTTATCATATCCTTTTTCCTTTCGAGATGAAGCCTTTTTGAGACAGGTTTTCCGCTTATTTATTTCACCCTCTTCTCTACCTTTTTTGTGGTTTAATTTCTCAAAGGTTTGACTCGATGATCTTTTTTAGCATTCTGTTTTCTAGCACGCGAACATTTACCTTGGTATTTTATGATTTACCACGCGAGCTTGGACGACCTTAGTGACCATGTTGTTAAGACGCTTGTCTTCCAATCCGGGAGTTGTGTCTTCGATTCACGTTAGAACTCAGACTTTTTATAAAGGATTCTAGTCTGGTGTTAATGTAAGGCCTCTTTATATTTTTTCTGATTGGTTGTATAAGATAACCAAATAATCATAAGCCTGCCAGGTTATATTGTTTTCAACGGAATTACAATATAATACGATACAGTACAGTACAGTAAAGTAAACTAGAGTAAAGTGCAGTATATTAGAGTCGAGTACAGTAAAATACAATACATTCCTATACAGTGCTGTATAGTATAATAAAATACAACACAATATATAATAATATAGTGGAGAGATTTAAACGAAAAATGTGTTTGCATGGACCGGACCTGACCAAATGAGTTGGAGTTTTGGCCACACTTGAAAGGTGTACAAAAAGGAAAAGGTGTGTCGTTAATTGTTGCGAATCAACTTTTTTTTTGTTTTAAATAGTTTTCGAACAAAGCGGGTGGGTTTACAAAATTTCGAAAGCTCTCAACATCAAACTTTTCTGTGGTTTCGACAACTTTGACATTTGAGACTTTAAATTAATTAGCAACCAAAAATAAAGTTGGAAGATACATTTGGGTTTGGTATTTTGTAATTAAAGGCTGTTAGATTAAAACATAGTTTTTAAACAACACTCATAAAAAGTTTTCCATTTTTTATAAATTAAAAGTAAATTGTGAATTCGAACATATACCATATATTAAATGACTGATAATGTACAATTATTTTTAACTAAGTATCAAAGAGATATAACATTACTTGTGTAATTTGTTTTATCAAACACTGTTTATTCCACTTTTTGTAACGGTATAACCCTAACGGTTTCGAGGCTTTCACCTCATCACCATTGTTTGTGCTCCCCTGAATAAACAGTGTTTGATAAAACAAATTACAATGTCTTTAAACTTCCACAATGTCAATCTTTATTGTTCAGATATTTTTCCATTTCAATAATCTATTATTGTGTTGTTAGCAATTTGCTAATGACAGTTGTAAATCACTAAACATTGTAATTCATCAATAGTGAGAATGCTGTAATTGAGTAATTCCAAGTCTGGGTTGATTGATATTTTAAATGGATATATTGAATTCAGGAGAGCTTTTCTCCAGCATTTCCTCAATATTGGGTCTCAACTAGTTATTTCATTTTATTTTAGTATTTTTATACAATAATTTGTTTTATAATATCGCATTTTTATGCACTTGAGAGAGATTTTATTTTTTCCTAAAATATGCTGTTCAAGAAGGTCCTTTTCCAACAAATCCTCAATCTTACTGGAATACTGGTTATATCATTTTATCTCAAGTTTTTTGGCAATTAGTTCTATAATATCTCCTTGCAAGGAAGGCTCTTTTCAGAAATCTGATGGATGAAGGAGAGTAAGGATACCAAAGTTCATTAATTTTCAATCACTTGTATGGTATTGGTCAACATATCTGAATTGGTGATGCAGATGTATTGAACAGCGTGGCCAGGATACAGTATTGTCTTCGGCATAATTAATCGTGTCTTCGGGTTTATAACTACTAGAGTAGACACAAAATTCACTAGTTAGCAATATTGTACGTGAAGGATCAACAATTTTAGCACATGTCTTACGTATATAGATATTGTTACCAGGACCTATTAAAACATCACTCTTTTTATAAACATTTTTATAGGTATCATCATATACCAACCACCCGGGTACCTTACCAATCAAACAACCGAAACACCTAGGTGTCTTACCAATCAAATAACTGAAACACTTGGGTGTCTTACCAATTAAACAATTGAAATACTTGGGTTTCTTACCAATCAACTAAACGAAACACCTGGGTGTTTTACCAACTAACCGAAATACCCGGGTCTTTTATCAACTAACTAACCAAAACACTCAGTTGTTTTACCAACCGAAGCACACGGGTGTCTTATCAATGAACCAATCGAAATACTTTGGTAAATTAAAAATCAACCAACTAAAACACCCGAGTGTTTTACCAACCAACCAACTGAAACATCTGGGAGTCTTGACATCAACTAAACCGTGAAAGTTAAGATCGCTGGATGGTGTGTTATACCGATTGGAGAATGGATGCCGCCGAGAGGGAAAATAGTCAGAGAATCCTGCAAGCAGCTAAGTCCCATCATATGTTGTAATACTAATGATGGTGATAGTGAGAAAATAAATTATTCCTGGAATTTTGAGAAAAGAAAGATATTTTGCTTTTCCAATTGGAATAAATTTAGATAGTATCCTTGTACTCGTAACGTATGGTAATGCAAAGTAAATATATTGACTCGTCCCCGAGGCGTTCTTCTCGAGCAGATAAAAAAAGTTGATGTCAATTTTTGAGCACATTAAATTTGAATTGAAAATTTTACACTTCGTTAAACCCCCCCGTGTTCATAAAGATTTCGTACAAAGAGCGAAATATTTCAATATTGTTTCAAGGAATACTTTTCACAAAAGAAAACAAAAAATCTGTAGTGCCTTCTTCAATACCTCTTTTGTAGTAATTTATATATAATTGATCGACGAACCGAACCACCTTGGATTGCCTAACTTTCTTCTTTTCTAAATTGTGTTGCTCATGACTGCAAGTCATAGTTTCTTGATGATCTGAAACTGAGTTGATAATTCACATCTAATCTCTCTTGACTTTTGATGGATTCAAGGAGGGACAAGTCATCTCTTTCATTTGGTCTATCCCCCTCGACGGAGACTGACGTCTTATTCGTCACACCTCAACACTTCCAAGGACTACTAGCTTCTCCAGACTGTCATCTCTTCTAGCGAAATGTCTGAAGTACGATAGCATTCTCTTCCTGCATATCGTTGACATTGTTTGACCTGCAGATCCTGGAGGATATACACAGTGCGTTGCGTATTTGTTGCGTCTTGCAGTCCATGATATACGAAACACTCTGCGGTAAAATCACATTTGTAAAAAAATCTGGCATATTTTTTCCTTTTTTCTCACCATTAACGCCACAAATAAATGGGCGAATTCGAGGATGATGATGATTATCCAGTTTTTACAAGTAAAAAGTTTTAGGATGTGTATTTTATTTGTTTATAAAAACTCGTTTAATAATATTTTTTTAAGTAAAACATATTCTTACTGTATTTTATAGTTATATTATCTACAACCAAACCGAAAATGTTTTTGTCGAAATTCGTCGTCGTTGCTGAACCTTGAACTTAAGGAACCCTTCATCATTCCAACGAGTGGTAGAGCATCTAGAGCTGCTCTACCACGTCGATCATGTGATCTTCTGTGAGATGACAGAACGATACTAGACGCGCACTCCTTTCTACTAATGACACAGACATATTGATTTTGCTAAGCTGCCTGGTAACACTGATCTATGTTTATAGTACGCTGATGCATGTTCGCAGCACGTTTTCTATACATCAAACTGTTCACAGACAGTTTGCTGTATGAGAAATTTAATAAACCGGTAACCCTCCACAATCGATCTTCGGCTACATGCTTCCAGTCTTCAGGTGATCTACACAAAGTCAGCGTCTCTCGCAGGCTGTCCTTATAGCGCTTCCTTTGTCAGAGGTTATACCCTATAACAGGGGTAGCCAATTTGTTTGCTATTGCGATCGACTTTTTACGTTAAGAAATAGTCACTATCGACTTTTTTCGTAAACAAATAGTCGCGTATTGCCTATCAAATTCGCGAGATTTAACACATAACATACATGTTAAAAATGATAACTAATAACGAAAAGTATATTAATAAATATGATCGGAATTTGATTCGCTAAAAAATACCAAGAAAAGTAAAACTTATACATATGTGAACATGTTATTTAACATACAAACATTTATTTGGAGTAGACATATCAACATATTAAAAAAATATAACTTATTGGCTGTGTTGACTAGTGGTATGTTGGTATTTGGTAACATCGTACGACATATTGTAAATTACGAAGACGCCCGCGATCGACCTGTTAACCATTCCTGCACTATACCATTAACTATACGACCGAGAACGACCTTCAAGTTGAAATTTAAGCAAGCACAACAACTCTTTTCAACAATAGTTCCAAGATGTAAAACAGGAACGACGGATATAATAATATCTAACATATTAAAAAAAACAAAACGAGAATATTTACCCGAAACCCATTCTCCGTAATGTGTTATAAATGAAATTGCTACATAATTGAAAATGTTTCCTAACAAGAGATTTTTTCTTCCCCATTTCACATCATCTACTTTACATATTTCCCATATACAGAGATTTTTTTTAACTCTTTCTCTAAGAGTTTTTTTTTGTTTGTAATGAATGAATGTTTTTATTTCATTAGTTTCGTAGAAGATACTGGAAGGCTTTGTGAAAAAAATGAAAAGTACGTGAGTTTCCAATGTGACAATGCGTGAAATACCCGGTGGCAGTCGTCTCCTATGAATACTTCCAAAAAGATTTAAGGATAACTTTAAGGCCCTAACAGACCATAGGTCTAACTTAAGAATAAAAAAAAATCCTGACAACGATTGTATTCCATTTTCAATTATTCATGTGAAAATTATTATTTGCTGCATTCTGTTTTTCTAAAGCACTTTTAAAATACTTGGAAAATTTCTTTCTATTTACTTATAAGTAATTTTTTGTCCTTAAACATTGCCAAAGTTACTCTACAGTTGTTTCGTTACACTGTATCATATCTAAAATATAATCTATGAAAGAAACCTTTCAAAAGCCTCCTCGTCTCAGATAATCCATTATTTTATTCATTTGTATGTTACTTCTCATCATATCCGAATTGATTATGCGGGTATTTAGAGGAGCGTGTCTGGGATATAATATTGTCTTCAGTCTAAGTACTCCAGCCTTCGGGTTAAGAACTATTTGAACAGGGAAGTAACGTAAAGTTCACCATTGTACGTGTTGTAACCACCACCGCATGTTAACAAGCAACAACATTCACCCAAGTCTAGCGCGCGTTCGCTGCTGCCAGACGAGTCTATAACTAGACTGGTACCCTTTTTTATTATGTGTTTTGGCACTATTGAGAATTGAGCTCGAAGCTTCTGGGTTTAGCACATGCAAAATATAAAAATAATGTTGTGAACGTGATCAGTGATGTTCTATGGCTATGAACCAAGGACCTTGAAAACAACAACTGAGTAACAAATTGAAGCTTGTGAAATGTCGATGTACAGATGAACGCCGAACATTCCTTGGATTCATCGTATCAGCAGTACTGAAATTATATCTGAATCTTGTGAAATTTATACACATCAAGAGGCAAAAGTACTAAGATGCTGAGTAATTATATCATGCAGCAAATTACTGACAAAAATTTCAAGACCTAATTGAGAAGGTGGGCTTTGCCGTCGGAATTGGCCTTCACTCAATAAGATACAAGTATAATTTTTATAATTAAAGAATAAGATTATTTAGACATTTTAAGTGTTAATGCGCGCCTTAGGATGGATGGGCGCATGCCTAGTTAGATAGGAGAGTGCTTTGCATATCTAATTGTAATATTGAAAAAGTATAAACAATTAAAAATATGTGATTTTTTTTCTATAGCACACCGTGCTTTTTGGTAATATATGATGTACTAAAAGAATTATAATAAACAGACTAGGGATCATTAAAGAAAAACATGAAAATAATGGTATAAAGAAGGGATCGAACCCTCATCTTTCGGTTTTCATGACAGCTAAAATAATAATAATGATTAATCGAAATATTAAAAATTAAATAAGTAAGAAACAAGGCAGGGTTATTATTGAAAAAATACGACACCAATGGTACAGGTATTGGTAGCTTAAAGGTAAAGCTGCTGTCTTGAAAACATAAATATTAGGGTTCAATTCCGTGCCTATACCATTATTTTCATGTTATGGAGAAACACATTTCGTTATGGTAGAGAGATGTAATATTTTTTATGTCGCTGTTTGAAGCAATTTAACGAGAGTGAGAGCCTTAATGCTGCCAATAACTCGTTACAGAGTCTAATGGCATAGGCATTTAAAGACGACGGGTAGAAAGAGGAGTGATGAACTGGAAATACTAAAAAGCTATTTCTGAGAGGAGAGGAGGTATTGAGGGCGCCGGGACTGTTTGGGATGTAATATATTATATTAAAGACCATACTGGTCAGTGATTTCTTATATTCATATTCTTTTCTGATATAATGTAATAATATTTTGTAAGGATCACATCTGTCCCATAAATCCGATGAAGGAATAAGGTGTCCCAAAGTCGGACCGATACTCCGAGAAAAAACCATCAACTAGTATGTACGAGTATTTTCTAAGGTTGAGAATGTATCTTAAACATACGTCTTGTAATCACTGAAGTTTGTTTAGTTGTTCTTGCGAAACCTCCTGATAACATAACATAGTTCGCATAGTCAAGTGTTAATAAAAGCAAAGTTTAAAATATATTATATAAAGTCAAATTTAAGTTGAGTTCATATCAAAATTCTCTCCATTACGAATTCTACTTTACAGGAATTTGAGAAATATGAAATTACAAGCTTTCACTGGAATCTTGTGAGAGAATTTTCGAGAAGAAATATTAGTTTAAACTATGGAATATCTAATCACTCAGATATTTAATAAATTAAGGATAATTAAAACATTTACGGTTTCATATTAGCCATTTATCCTGGAAAATTTCCCTTAGTCTAGTTTATTTTAATATGAATATTTTCTTGAGGCATCTACTAATAAAATCAGTTATGATTAGCTGAGAAATACTTCCTCGAAGAATTTTCCTTCATGTGGAATACAAACTTTGTTCTGTCCGGGAGTTGCGCTTACCAACTCTGCCACTGTCAATCTTTCAACAAACCATTTTGTACAGCATTTCTTTTGTAACATTCCACCAACCACATTTCTCCAGCATCTTCAAAGACAGAAGAAGGTCGTGTATTCGTATCTTACCTGTATATATCATTTGCGTTGTTTTTTTTGGCTTAATATTTGACGCATTTTTTGCTGTTAAAAAAATTCAGAATGTTGTCAAATTGTTGCTTTTTGACAACATTCTGTTTTGTCGAATACAAAATTGTTGCTTTTTGACAACATTCTGTTTTGTCGAATACCAAATTGTTGGTGTCAATGCTCTGGTGGATGTTATACTCTTCATAGATTATTCATATTCTGGATCCGATCTTACTTTCAGATTTAATTCTGCTCGAATTCATTAAGAGGCGCTTATAAGACGTGTTTAAAACATTTATTGAGGTGATGTTTAATTTGAAAAAGCTTCTGGTTTTACAATTTTTATTCGAAACATATAAATTATGAAATATTTCAATACACTTTTATTGTATGTAACACAATGTGGCGACTTAATTGACACAAAGTAACGTCTACCAACCAGCAACAATACGCAGAAAAAATCATTTTTGATTTTTTTCCTAGAACTGACTATAATTCGTGATCTGGTTGATAAGACGTTAAATTTTCCTAGAACTGACTATAATTCGTGATCTGGTTGATAAGACGTTAAATTTTCCTAGAACTGACTATAATTCGTGATCTGGTTGATAAGACGTTAAATTTTCCTAGAACTGACTATAATTCGTGATCTGGTTGATAAGAAGTTAAATTTTCCTAGAACTGACTATAATTCGTGATCTGGTTGATAAGACGTTAAATTTTCCTAGAACTGACTATAATTCGTGATCTGGTTGATAAGACGTTAAATTTTCCTAGAACTGACTATAATTCGTGATCTGGTTGATAAGACGTTAAATTTTCCTAGAACTGACTATAATTCGTGATCTGGTTGATAAGACGTTAAATTTTCCTAGAACTGACTATAATTCGTGATCTGGTTGATAAGACGTTAAATTTTCCTAGAACTGACTATAATTCGTGATCTGGTTGATAAGACGTTAAATTTTCCTAGAACTGACTATAATTCGTGATCTGGTTGATAAGACGTTAAATTTTCCTAGAACTGACTATAATTCGTGATCTGGTTGTTAATACGTTAAATTTTCACCGGTGAACTTTCCGACAGTATCTAAAAATTCCAATCTGTTAAAACAGTTCATTTAGTATCATCATTAGCACGCACTTCTACGTGGTTTTTGCATTTTTAGGTGTGGTAGTATTTCCAGCACATACAATGATGAACCGGGAGTTACGTGCCTGGTCCAGAGGTCTTAAACACGAAGGTTCAATTATTGGAGGCAAAATCAATGTTGTCTCCTGGCAACGCTCTTTAATATGAGTATGTCTGAATTACCAATAAGGATAGCTTAAAGAGTACCATGCAAAATAAGAAAAATTAGTCTAGATTTTTGCTATTTACTTGTTTCGTCATTCATACTGAAGATTCTCGTTCAGAGAAATCTGCGTAGTGAATGCTTCAAGTTCGAGTATAAAATTCATTTATCATTATAAATAAAGATAGCAATAGAGATGTATGGCTTAAGAAAAAAATATGAAGTTTCAACGTATGAAAGAAGACATGAGAAAATGACGCATGAATAAAATGGAGCTTTAAGACGGGTTGGACATGTGGAAATAATGAGAGGCGAAATAATAACTAAGTGAGTATACAAGTTTTAAAAGAAAGTAATGTGAAAAGTATGAATAATAGAAGCTTGTACATGACTAGATGTACATATGAATGTGGAGAAGGTGAAAGTTGTGTGCTTGGATAGAAAATATCGGAGATCTGTTATTTCTGCCTACCCCGAAAGGAACACGGTGCGATGATACGTATGTAAGGTCGAAATGTTGTCTGAGATATTCTGGTCTATATAAGCAGTATTTGGTTGGTAATATTTTTGAGAGGTTTTATATGGTTTCCCGCGTATTTCTACTCAGCGTGTCCGCACGAACATAGAATTAACATACAGATGTATTTGAGTAGAGTGGAATAAGCAAAAAGGATCCCTGGGGAAATGGTTTTGAGACATACTCGTATAATTTTTACCAAGCCGATGCTGGCTAATCCCTGTGTTCTTAATTAAATTGATCCTTGGGTATAGATTTTATTAAAATAGAAATCGTGCAAAAGGGCTAACACTATTGTCTACTCAGCATTATTAACGGAATATTAAATAATTACAATATACAGTACAAATACGAGTAGAAGTTGTAGTAGAGAAAGGTCAAGGAAAGTATTTATGTATTTAAAAAAAATATTGTAAAAATCTGGCTGGCTTATTGCCAGGCGACAATCTCTTCCAACCAACCAGAAACTCAAAAAATATTCAAATGGTTATTCATCTTTATAAAATTTATGAACAATAAACAGTCAACGTAAAGGCGAGATTTTATCAATCAAAGGAAAAAGGAAGGAATGGTGGAGAAGAAAAAAATGGGAAAAAGTATGCTTGGATTAAGCGAATGATATTTTCAAAGAAGGAAATATAAGAAGTAAGAGAAATCGTTGGAGCTAATATATATGAGAGCTATATGAGTATGGTTATGGAAGATGTAAATGTATGCCGAGATAGAAAAGTCTTTGCTTTCCGCCTACCCTAGCATCGTAACGAAATGATGGTAAGTATGTATAAATTATTTAAATCGATTAGATGAAAACTCAAAAGATGTCTACTCTGATAATAAGTGATATCCAACGTTGGGGGGACCTGACATGACACTGGTAAGAAGAAGAAGAAAACTGTTTTGTCAACCTGACGAAATAGTATTTTTTTTACTTAATTGTAAAGAAGATATACACAATAAATAAACTTCGAATAATTGACAGGCTTGTTTTACTCTATTATTAAATATTTTTTTAAATATCTTAGCGTATTCATGAAATTTATTTTTCAAAACAGAGTTTTTCTGGTACGTCATACGGCCCTGGATTTTCCGAACCCTGACACGTCGTTAGCAGCAGTAGTTTTGTACTTTTTTTATCAGCAAAAAGTACGCATCACGTTGATGTTTCGTTATTTATATATTATCTAGTTATAAAACATATTTCTGTACTCACACGAATTTTAATTGTATTTTGTATAATAATTAAATAGTCGATGTCAACTGTAAACAAATAAATTAAATCACAAAACTTTCTAGTGTAGGTGGATTGCTTAGTATTATTTTATAAAAAATAAAAATTCTTTTGGTGTTCATCATAATTTTATTCAATTCTATGAAAAACATATTATGGGTTCCAGTATTCCAATCTTAAGTATTTCAATTTTATGGAGAACATCACTAACGAGGTTTGACGACCTCCATGGTGTAGTTCAGGGGTCTACAAATTTTTAAACCTAAGGGCCACACTGACTCCTCCACTTAGTCTCAAGGGCCAAGACCTAGCAAGCTCATCATACCAACATATTGTAGTTTAGAATTATGCGCAAATTTTCGTATTAGGACTAGCCGGCGAGTGAGATATCTATGGCGCAGGGTTGGAGGTGAACTCCGCTCCGTTACCAATTTCAGTTGGTACTTACGTGCAAGTGTCAAGGACATTTCATTGCGGCAGAGATAGCCGATGCGCGAAAAGCGAAATATAGTGCAACTAGTGTGTTTTGTGACTATAGTCGTTAAATAAAAACATCTGATTATTATTTTGTATGATTTACTTTGATGTAATCAAAATAAACTATGACGGGCCGGATATCGGGCATATCCGGCGCGCTACCGAGATCCGGATTGGTGGTGTTCGCGGGCCGGTGTTGGCCCGCGGGCCGTTGTTTGGAGACCCCTGGTCTAGTTGATAGGATGCCTGTCTTCTAGCCCGGAGGAAATTGATGTCATACATGATTCGCTTGGGCGCTACTATAGTTGCCAGACGTGATTTGTTTAATGGTGGTAGGTTCGAGTCGCCGCGCCGGTTGGAGTGCTCTTAAGGAGAGTTTGATTTGATCTGAACGGCACTTTATAAAATTGTATTTTGAACTGAATCGAAAAAGGTTATTTGCAGTTTCATATTCTTGAACGAAACTTTAAGATTGTAACATACATTCGTCTCGTTTTGTTAACGTTTTACTTGTAAATTCTGCATTTTTGCATAATATGTACAAAGAAGCTTTTTATTTTACTAAATTACAAAATTTTACAAAATAAATCCACAGCATTCACTAAAATGACCACCAAAATTCCACTTTTCGAGTGACACATAATATTTGCGCGTGTGAAGTCAGTAACGGTTGAAAAAGCGATGATACGCCGTTAAGTGGAGAAAACGGGATGAATATATGCAACAATAAAATATAAAGGGCGCCCCCACTCATAAACGGAATTACTCTATTTAACAAATTTTCTACGAATAAAGGGATATACGAGTATAAAATTAAGAAACTTTTCTACGAATTAAGGGGTAATAGGTTAGTCAATAAGTTTTGAAAGCGACATCTATGGAGCAGTAAAAAAACCAAAATTTCTACGCCATTTTAATATTTCATCTTTCATGAGAACGTACTCAAAATTTCATTTCGATTTGTCAATTCATTCTTTGTTTACAAGCCATTTGAAGTTGACGTGTCAGTGTATTTTTTAACAATGGAAAAATCCGAATATCGTGCAGTGATTTAATTCTTTGTTTTGGAAGGTTTATCGGCTACTGAGATCCATGCAAAGATGATGAAAGTATTAAAGGAGTCTTCTCCTTCATTTCTAACCGTTCACCGATGGGTTTTGGAGTTTAAGCGTGGCCGTACAAGCGTTGAAGACGATCCACGCTAAGGACGTCCAAAAAGTGCATCAACACCAGAAATCATAGCGAAAATACAGGATATGGTTTTGGAAGATCATCGATCGACTGTGGATGTGATAGCTGACACCATAGGCATCTCACATGAAACAACATGGCATATTTTGGCTGAAGTTTTGGGTTTCAAAAAACTGTGTGCACAATGGGTGCCGCATTTGCTAACAATGCAACAAAAACACGTTCGAATGCGACTTTCTGAGCAACATTTGGAGCAATTTCGAAAGGATAAAAAGAATTTTCTGCGTCGATTCATCACTATGGATGAGACTTGGGTCTACCACCATGATCCTGAATCAAAATAAGAGGCTAAGGAGTGGTGTGAACCTGGCACTTTGGATCCGAAGCGAGTTCGTGTCCAGAAATCGGCCAAGAAGGTGTTAGCGTCAGTTTTTTGGGATGCAAAAGGAATTTTATTGATAGATTATCTCCGAACTGGTAAGACAATCAACTCTGATTATTACTGTGACCTTTTGGACCAGTTGGATGAAAAAATGAGTGAAAAAAGACCCGGTTTGCAGAAGAAAAAAATCATTTTTCATCAAGACAATGCACCTGCTCACACAGCTCAAAAAACCATCGCGAAAATCAGTGAATTGGGGTACGAATTGTTGCAGCATCCACCCTATTTGCCAGATTTAGCTCCCTCTGACTTCTGGCTGTTCTCACACCTCAAAAAATTCCTTCTTGGAAAGCATTTTTCATCAAACGAAGAGGTTATAACCGTCGTAGAGGAGTATTTTGCAGGCCTTCCAGAAAGTCACTTCCGTGATGGGACAACAAAGTTGGAAGATCGTTGGACCAAGTGTATTGATCTTATGGGAGACTATACTGAGCAATAAAAGTGATTTCCTCCCAAAAAAAATGTATTTTCATTTCCGCTTTCAAAACTTTTTGACTAACCTAGTATATAGAAAGTCTTTGTGTTTATGACTAAGCCACTTCCCAGAAAAGCACGAAAGATTTATTATTTTCATTACCTTTTATTAGTTTTTTTGAGTATTAGTGATAAGATTGTTGTAATTTTCTTTTTGATGTGATAACATTAAGAAGGTTTAACTGGCATGAATATTATTGTGAAATGAAATATATAAAAATATAAAACATTTTATAACGTCTGTGTTATTTTGCGATTTAATTAAATTTTTATGAAATTCAAGCAAATATTTTATTTTGTTTGGAATACTAAAAATGGAATCAACATATATTGTATTTGAATAAAACGTGTTTATTAAATTGTATTTAACTTCACGTTCCATCGTTTGAGAGTATATGTTACAAAAGTGTATTTTTAGGTTTATTAATTGATTACTCTCAAGGACTTTTCAATAAATTCCTCTTAAAATGAATTCTTAAATAAATACAATTAAAACCCACCTCCTAAAAAGGAAATTTAATTAAACATTGAACACACATTATCATTTTTAATCTTAATACATACATTCACACCATTAAGTCGTTTTTCTGTCGAGTTAGAAAGACAGGACACAGCGCCAGACATTCGTATTGATGAACACATATTTCTGTCGAGTTAGAAAGACAGGACACAGCGCCAGACATTCGTATTGATGAACACATATTTCTGTCGAGCTAGAAAGACAGGACACAGCGCCAGACATTCGTATTGATGAACACATATTTCTGTCGAGTTAGAAAGACAGGACACAGCGCCAGACATTCGTATTGATGAACACATATTTCTGTCGAGTTAGAAAGACAGGACACAGCGCCAGACATTCGTATTGATGAACACATATTTCTGTCGAGTTAGAAAGACAGGACACAGCGCCAGACATTCGTATTGATGAACACATATTTCTGTCGAGCTAGAAAGACAGGACACAGCGCCAGACATTCGTATTGATGAACACATATTTCTGTCGAGTTAGAAAGACAGGACACAGCGCCAGACATTCGTATTGATGAACACATATTTCTGTCGAGTTAGAAAGACAGGACACAGCGCCAGACATTCGTATTGATGAACACATATTTCTGTCGAGTTAGAAAGACAGGACACAGCGCCAGACATTCGTATTGATGAACACATATTTCTGTCGAGTTAGAAAGACAGGACACAGCGCCAGACATTCGTATTGATGAACACATATTTCTGTCGAGTTAGAAAGACAGGACACAGCGCCAGACATTCGTATTGATGAACACATATTTCTGTCGAGCTAGAAAGACAGGACACAGCGCCAGACATTCGTATTGATGAACACATATTTCTGTCGAGTTAGAAAGACAGGACACAGCGCCAGACATTCGTATTGATGAACACATATTTCTGTCGAGTTAGAAAGACAGGACACAGCGCCAGACATTCGTATTGATGAACACATATTTCTGTCGAGTTAGAAAGACAGGACACAGCGCCAGACATTCGTATTGATGAACACATATTTCTGTCGAGTTAGAAAGACAGGACACAGCGCCAGACATTCGTATTGATGAACACATATTTCTGTCGAGTTAGAAAGACAGGACACAGCGCCAGACATTCGTATTGATGAACACATATTTCGTCTCCTCTATATCCATGCAACTTCTTAAGGAATTCGTATAACTTTTCAGGCTTGAGTATTTTCTTTTTTAAAAATATTATTCACTTTTTCTTACTATACTTCATTGATCTTCCTCTGTCACTCTTTTTAATCACATTGGAACTATATTTTCAATTATTTAGTCTTCATGCCCAAGTCACGCCAGAGTGCTCTTTTTCGTAATAAATGTGTCTTAAGTTAACTTTCTTTAATTACTTCATTTTGTATTCTTTTCAATGCACACATTTCTACAGTTTTTATTCGGCTCGATTCAGTTTTTCTACGTCTCCTTTTACTCCCATAAATCAAAGTTGGTACTAAAATACTGTTTTGTACTATGATCTCTGTGGATTTTGATACTGTTCGGTTAAACGCGTATACTCGTATGTTTTAGTGTTCCGTTGATTCTTCCTATAGCTACACGCCGTTCAGTATAACTCTTCCTAATGTTCATAATCATAATTATATGTATATAATATCTTTCTGATCTGTGTTTATGACATGTTCTGACAGTATTTTAAAGCATTCTTAGGACAAATGCTGCCAGAGCGTCTTAGGGCGACGCCCTTCATGGTCTATTTGATAATATGCTTATTTCCAAACCTGGAGAATGTGGGTTTCATTCTTGTTGGTAAATAGATTTTTTAAAACGGGTTCCAGTCTTGTTTTCATGTAAAACATGATTAATTGTTTTCTGATTGGTTGAAAGAGATTACCACATGATAATAAATCAACTAGATTTTACTTTTATACAACGATACAACGAAAGTGTACACAATATAATACTTCAATTAACAAGTACCACTAAAAAAATAAATCTGTTATGGATCAAAAAAGTTTAATGTATCCCAGATCAGTTGGTTAGTCGGAAGAAATTGTTATATATCAATAATAACTCGCCAGACGTACGTACCATGTTCACAAAATAATAAAAATAAATAGTTGTTAAAAAAAGAATAAAATCGTTTTTAAAGAAAATGGGCATTAACATGAATCAAACTTACCACCACTGGGTTGAAAGACAGGCAGGCGTTTTATCAATTATTATAGATCATTAAATCTTATTTTTTTTTAAACATAAAGCATCTCACGACCGTTAATTGAAATAAAATAAATACAAAAATCTACTTCTTATCAAATCTGAAGAAGTAATCGAAATCGACTTAACCATTTATTTAAAAGAAAATAAAAGAGATTTTGTTCACATGTCTTTCCCAAGGACTTAAGAAACTGCTAAAACAATGAAGGTCCTTAATTTAACCAGATTATCTGTCGAAAATTCGGTTTTTAGTCCTCGGTTGTCTTTTCAGCACAGCTTTAACGAAATGGTTGATTCTAATCAAATAATTACTCCGGGGTTAAATTGAGTTACGCAAGATGTCCGATGTTAGGGTTTATATGGCATAATTCTCGCTTTAGTTATATATTCACTACTGCTGTTATACAACCTTTGAGATATACAAAATTGCCAGACCAGAAAATGGTTCTGTGACCCTTGAAATCATTGTACTCCTTGACAACCTAAGTTGACAGTTTAGAAATTAAATTGTGTCTCAGGAGACTGGAAATACAAAATTGTTTTTTTTTATATCAATCGTATTTGCACATCGCTCATGATAAAAAAATATATCGTGTATCATACAACCTTGATTTTACAGAATACGAAAAACCTCGCATATCGCAGATCACAAATGCGATACAAGGTATTGCTATAATTAGCAGAATAATAAGTTTCTGTCTATTGGATCTTTTATATTTTTATGTTGTAAGATTTTATTGAGTTGTGTATGTTATAGTTATTAAAATGACTATTTTATTGACCCATTTTCTTCTCAGTTATAATATAAGTTAATAATTCAGAAATCAAATAGTGTCTCAGGAAACTGAAAATCTAATATTGTTTTATTTATATACTCGTAAAAGATATTTACATAAAGCTTATGATAAAACTATATCTCGTATATCGTACAGTTTTATTTTATGGGACACAAATGTGATACAGAGTTTTGCTATAATAAGCATATAAACAAATTTGCATTAATTGTGTTTTCTATATTTTTTATGTTATAAGATTTTATTAAGCTGTGTATATTCTATCTGTTATTAAACTAAATATTAATATTTACAATTTTTTATCTTATTTATTAGTGATACTTTCGTTTATTGATAGCTAAAAAGTAAAACAAGGAATACAATTAAAGCAGGTTTCAAAATATTCATATATAAGCCAAGATAAATAAACTATCAAAAGGTCTGCTCCCATTTTGTACGACCCTCCCGATCAGAATATATGGTACGAAGAATCCCAACTGGAGGCATCATATAATACGAGTATATGTATTTCAATTTAATATTCTATAAAAACCCCAATTTTTTTATACACCGTGGTCTAGTATAAAGAACGCTCGACTTTTAATACGTGGCAATGCGTTCAATTCATAATGGAATTAAAAAATTGTTCCAGTTTGATATTGAAAATAAGGTATTTTAAAATCTTTTTGGATGGTTGGAAAAAAGTGTCATGTGATGTAAGCGTTGCCAAATATTACTGTATACAGCGTGAGTAGACTATAATATATACAATTTGAGGTACCATACTGTAAAACATTTTTCTGTCGCTTTTAAGTGATCGAGATTTCTCCAAGGGTCCTTCAGTTGCTATGTAATGTTTCTTTTAAGTGATCGAGATTCCCCCAAGGGTCCTTCAACGTGTAATATTTCTTTTAAGTGATCGAGATTCCCTTCAGTTGTCGTGTAATATTTAATTTAAGTGATCGAGATTACCCCAAGGGTCCTTCAGTTGTCGTGTAATATTTCTTTTAAGTGATCGAAATTCCCCTAAGAGTCCTTCATTTGTCGTGTAATATTTCTAAAAAAAGCTTGAAGTGACGAAACCCTGAATATTTATATGGTATTACTAGACTTCTAAAACTAAAAAAATCTAGACTCATAAAACCAGATTTTCGGAATGATATTTTAATTTCGATGTACGATACTGAATTATCTATTAATATAAACCAAAAAAAAAATATATCAGATAGGCACTCAAATACAATATTAAGACAAAAATTATAAGAATAAAATTATCCAACATTCTAAACTACTCGTATTACGGCTCATCGAGAGAAACATTAAAATCGAGAAAATACACTTTAAAGCTAACTAGAATGCGTTATGGTGGACATCGAAAGCTATATATAAGCTAACCCGTTGAAGTGTAGCAAATCTCTTAGAGAGCACATTCCTGAAAAATAGTTTTGCGATATTATTTGTGACTCGAACTTTAAGGTTTTGATTACAATGAGATGTAAGTCAAAATCTATCTTTTCAAGACACTACAACTAATAATGCCCCTTCAACAGTGGAGTTTTTTAAGTCAAAATGGCAACACCCTCTAATTCTTCACACAGTTCTTACACGAAATGTATCTTTTTTAACCAGGATAAAATTTTGGGTTTCAAGTAACACACTCTGATCACCGAGAAACGCGTATACTCATTGTGTGTAGTTCATGGTGTGTTGGTATGCATTGTGTGTAGTTCATGGTGTGTTGGTATGCATTGTGTGTAGTTCATGGCATGTTGGTATGCAAAGGAGTTTCACATCTTAACAAAATCTATTTTATTGAACTGTGGAATAAAAATCCCAACATCATTATTTAGTTCAAAAGAGATGCTGTACGTTTATTTAAAATTATTTATGTTTAAAAAACACTATACCACCTTGAATGAAACAGTAATTTAAAAACATCGAATCCTCTGTCTCGCTAAAGTGCCACGTGAAATCAATGTGTGCTGATTCCGTTTGTTTTCGTTCAAAACAAATCAAACAATTTAAATTCCATGCAGAGAGGAAAGAATACATTTCCTGAAACCGGTTTTTTTATTTTTCAGGGCGTCTAAATGCAGATTGGAAATGTTTTTGAGACAGCGAGGAAAATAAAGAAGTATAAAAGAAAACAGAACTGAAAATAGTGTCCGGGGTGAGGGGTGAAACGGAATGAAGAACAGGATGTGAAAATAAATAGAAAATCCTGTTGCCTTTAAACACATGGCTCTGAGAAATAATGTTTGTTTATTTACGTCCCTCCATATACACTCACCTACATCTTGTTGTTTCTTTGAGTATGCTGGTGAGATGACAGCCCATCACACTTTACTATCACACTATATGAGTATTTCATTAGTATATATTTTTTATACAACTTCATAAATGTATCTCGATCATTATTTTTAGTCCAACCATAATTTTCTCGGTCTCCACCCCTCACGCTCATGTTCGCATTATAAGAAGCTTGAACCAAAAAAACTAGAATTTTCATTATTATCTAAAAGTATTTATTTAATCATTAACATAAATATTCAAAGTTGTCCATATAGGATAAAGTACTCTTTTGTCGATGTTTTTTCAATCCGCAAAACATTTGTGGACGCATTTTTTGGGAAAACCTTCAGCTCACTCAGCGATTTTGCCTTCATCTCCTCTATGGTCACAAAATGTTGTCCTTTATATATTTTATTCATCTTTGGGAACAGGAAAAAGTCACAGGGTTCCATATCTAGTGAGTACGATGGCTGTGGTGGTGTTGGTTTAGGCCTAAATTTACGAATTGGTAGTAAAGTGTGGGTCAGTGCACTGTTGTGGTGCAAAATCCAGGAAATTCTTCGCACGCAAACGGCGTAAAATCTGGAAATAATGCTCCTTATTGACCGTATGGCCTTGCGGCAAGAATTTATAGAAAACTATGCCGTTGTAATCGAAGAAAATAGTAAGGAGAATCTTCACATTTGATCGAACTTGATGTGGTTTTTTTAACTTTGGCTCTTCAGGAAGCTTCCATTCGGACGATTGGGCCATTGTTTCGGTGTCGTAGCCACCCACGTTTCGTCACATATTATGACGTGTTGAAGTAAATCTGGGTAGTTAACGACTTTAGCCAACATTTACTCAGCGATGTTCTTATGATGCTGCTTTTTTTGAAAATTTAACAATTTCAGAACAAATTTGGTAGCCACTTGTTTCTCGGCCAGATAGTTGGTAAACATTGCTTTGCATTAACCGTATGAGATAAAAACTTCCTCAGCAGCCTCTCTTTTAGTGATTCAGTGATTATTAAGTATATTTAATTTTATCCACATTTTAATCGGTGGTTGATGGGCTAGGTCGCCCATCTTTCTTGTAACCTTCAACGTCTTCACGGTTCTTTTGAGAACGTTTGTATCATTCATAAACCCTTGGTTTCAACATAACATCCTCGCCAAAAGTCTTTTCCAAAATTTGTACCACCATTTCCAACGCAATTTTTTTGTCCAGTCATTTTTTAAATTGAAAAATCGCAAGTGCCCAAACGCATTGTAAATATTTTCCTATCAAAACACAAACTGCCCACCCAATATGGCTGAAAATTTAAATGTACATCACATACAGTGTCGCCAACGTGAGGGAAAAATGACTAGTCATTACAAGAAGCCCGCAAATTAAAAATATTCTCGTTATTCTTTGATTTCATCATGTATATATTTGTTTAGTAATATTTCATCGCTTGTTATGCCCAAAATACGTTTTAAACTACTTTAAAAATTAGTTTACTTTAAAGCTAGGCTACTTTAAAAATTTGTTTAGATAATTTTTTTAAATTAAATTATCACCTAGCTGACAACCCACACGTAAGAAAATATATCTCTTTCATGATCGGTCAAACTTTATAAGATGCGTATATAACAATCACCAACTATGATCGTTACAACGAGAACGTAATACCTCAAAATCACATGGCAACACCAAGCACTTGTGACAGTTATCACATATATTTTTAAGGTCATTAGTCTCGCAGAAGCACTTGCTTCAATGGGTATGATGTCCGTTTGATGCGACGAAACTAGCCGAGTGTGAAAAATATTAATGCGTAATAAATGGCATGCCGGCGGCTTTATTCTAATGGTTAGTATTCATGCTAAGCAAGTTGTCGCTCCAAGTTCTATTCAAGGTGGATTCACTTCTGGATTGAACTTTATTATTAAGAAAATAATCTGATTTTATGTTTTCAACTGAATTTATGTTTTTCTGTAGCTTTTAATAATACTAATAAAAGGACAATTTATACACCGCTGTTCCGGAAGCAGTCACTCTTCAAGGGCGCTTTAACTGGGGATTCGAACCCCTTATTATTGACACATTAAAAATATTACAAAATTAATTTATTTTAGTAGAGTATAAGGATAGGAAGGAGGTGACTGCGGGTATTAGAAAAGGTACATCCCCATATTTGGTAAGAAAACTGCAAAAAAATTACCGGGTGAAGACGAATTTCAAAAAAACCTTTGTAGATCTTCCGATATGTAGAAGTAAAACCTTCGGCATTAAGCGGAGTAAACACTTAGTATTCATTAGACCACCCAAAAAGTTGTTTGCAATATTGCTTCCTAGAGCTATGCACGTCATCTTATACCGCTATATAACAATTGTTACCGAAATTGAAATCCCTCAACCTCCCTTATTTTCCGTTGAACTAAGTAGGAAGCGCTCTTGAGGTAACCGTAATGATCCGGAAACAACGCTATACAAAATTATCTGAAAAAAGAAATTTTTCAGTTAGTTTCAAATTAAACATGTTTTCTTAATCCATTGAGGTCGAAATGTTTTTTCAACTGTCAGAACGGAATAAAAATGAGTTTTTTTTAAACACATTGCTTCTCTCCACGTGGAAACTCTGAGGGAGTAGAGGAAAAGGAGAATTGGGGATAGGAAGAAGGTGTTAAGTTATATCCGCGCCGTACAAAGCCTAACATGTCTATCATTGGGTCGCGGTGCGTGAAGTAAATAAGAAATTCACATAGTACTCTGTGAAAATTTAAAACCCTGTCGAGTCGTGGAATTCCTCCTGTCAGTGGCAGAGTTTTGCTTTATTTTGTACGATATTAAAGTTTTACTCCCTTTATTCCTATTTTTTCCCTTTATTTTATCTGTACAGATGAAATGTATTCTTTCTTTTTGTTTTCCATTGTAGTTTTTTTTTCTTTCACCTGTTTGTAATGTTTCAGTCTAGAAAAGGAGAACATTTTTCTTAAGGTTGTCTTTATCACGGCTAGATTCTACTTTATTTTCTTTTCACATAAGATGAAGAGATGAGCTAAAATATGGTTTAGACATGTATATCATAGAGAACGAATGACGAAAGAATGACCTAATGGAATATACAAGTCAGAAGTGCAAAGTGTGGGTGAGAGAGGTTGACTAAGAAAAAGAAAGCGATTAAATGAATCAGATTTTGAAGTAAAATGAGAATTGTAATTTGTTTAGTCAAACAATTTTTATTCCACCTTATATAACGGTATAACGCTACCGGTTTCAAGGGTTTCTTCTCATTATCAGGGTAGCACAAACAATACTGAATTATATTCGAACTGATACCGACATACATGCTTCTAACGGTAAAAAATCGATTAGGGGAGTTTGGGTGGAGGGAGGCAGGAGACAACTTCAGCATCCCGATTTTTTACCGTTAGAAGCGCGTGTGTCGGTACTAGTTTGAATATAATTCAGAATTGTTTGTGCTCCCTGATGTTGCGGTGAAAACCTTGAAAGGAGTAGGGTTATACCGTTATATAAATTGAAATAAACAGTATTTGACAAAAACAAATTACTATGTCTTTAAACCTCCGTCTTAACTATAAATAATATAAAGTGATAATTATGAATGATAGAAGATTGTGCATAACGAGATGTACAGATTTGGGGGTGGCTAGTAAAGTCAGTGTAGTGAAAGCTTAAAGTTGTATGTACATTTTTTTAAATTGATTTTTTATTATAACTGAAGTCACTAATAGAGATACGTCCAGTAAGAAAAAATGTAAATGTCAATATATGAAATATATTCGAACTGAAGGCATAAGAAGGCATAACGAAGGTATGAGAAATTAATGCATGGATAAAGTTGATATTTTAGACAGATGAAGAAATGATCATTATGATAGTTTGGAATCTGGAGAGAATGAAAGACGAAATAATGACTAGGCGAGTACACAAGTCAGACGTGCAAGGCGTGCGTGATTGAATGGATAATATAAAACCGTGTATGATGAGATATATGAATGTGGAGGAGGCGAAAGATGTGAGTTTGGATATACAAGTTTGCAGATCTGTTCTCTCTGAATTCCTGACAAGGGACTCGGCGTAATGATATGTATTTATTTATTTTCTGTTCAGTGAGTGATCTGATCAAACTACGTTCTGTTCAGTGAGTGATCTGATCAAACTACGTATTTATTTATTTTCTGTTCAGTGAGCGATCTGATCAAACTACTTTTTTATCTGAAGCCACCAAAATATTCCTGTAATTAATATGTATAAATAAAATGAAACGCGTTTCAAGATTTGAGAAGTATTAAAAAATAAGATGAATGAGAAAATGTCGGATTAAATTAAACATATAATATACTCCAATCAAAGCTTATGCCTTATCCATATTGATTGTGGAGAAATAACTTCTTATTGCCCACTTTTAGTATAGCCTTTAGATATCCTTTGTATAACCACCAGCCCTTAGTCCTTTGGTTGAAATCCAGGCACAGCTTCGTTAGGGCTACTAAGACTGAACCAACTACACTTTATTGCCAGGATGAATGAGTGGAGAGGAACATTGAGCGCTAGTGAATGGGTTTTGCCTGTAGAAGATTTGCCACTTACTTACTCGTAGCTCTAATCTGCCCTGGATCACTTGAAAATCTCTTTAGCTGTGGTGAGGGGTACACACTTCTTAAACATTTTTCCTCCGCAATATTGTGGAATTCTAAGAAATATTTGCACCTTTACAGAAAAGGTATTGTGGAGAATCCCGGCTGCTAGTGTGGTTTGGATGATGAAACTAGATCATGTATTTTTCGATTGTCCTTTGCGAGACAGTTTTGATTTACTAAAATCCATATCTTTACCGCGTCCAATGAATGTTGCGTTTCTTATTTCTTCGAGGATTTTTTCCATTTATAGATCGATTGTTAAATTTTTCGAAGCTTAATCAGTTGAAACTTGGAATTATCTAGTCATTTAATAAATGGTTTTTATCATATTGACTCATATAATTGCATAATCTTTTTATTTGGTGGCACAAATCATAGTTCGGGAGGTTTGCCCATTTAGAAGAAATATGTATATATTTGTATAAAATATTTTGATGAATGTATTAAAATTGAAATCTTTCCGTAAATATATCTCACATGCTTGATGTGGATGGTTCATAAAAATATGACATCACTCTGATATAAGCATCGCTCTCATAACAAACCGCACTCATTCTGCCTGCACAGAGTCTCGGGATAGAAGTTAGAAACACGTGTAGCGGGGATTAATGTAATTAGTGGAAATTTTACAAGGGAAGTATAAACATCAGTATTTGTTTACCGGGGAAGTATAAACATCATTGTTTGTTTAAAAGGAAAGTATAAAAATGTTTGTTTAAAAGGGAAGTATACTCGTATAAACCTTGTTTATTTGCAAGGGAGTATAAATATTATTGAATTCTTACAAGAGAAGCATAAACATTATTGATTTCTTACAAGGGAAGTATAAACATTATTGATTTCTTACAAGGGATAAACAACGTTTGTTAACAAGTGAAGTACTAACATCACAAGTTGTTTACAAGGAAAGTATAAACATCATTGTTTGTTAATAAGGGAAGTAAAAACATCGTTCTGTATTAATGAGGGAAGTATAAACATCATCGGTTGTTTGTAAGGGAATTACAAACCTCATTATTTGTTATGAAGAGAAGTATAAATATCATTATTTGTTTATAAGGGAACAATTTTTTGTTTACAAGAGAAATGAAGCCAGTTAATGAACTACCGTTAAAAAAAGAATTTATTGATATAACATATGGTTATTCTTATTCAAATTTATTTTCTTTAGAAATTCTATAATTATTTTCTTTAGAAATTCTATAAATTCTGGGTTAAAAGAACATCTGTTCAGAATTCAATCATTCTGAGCCACATTTTCAAAGCAAATATTTTAATATTAACAAAGTCGGTGATTTTATAAATAAGCCATTAAGGATTTTCTTTGAATATTCCGCATTTTTTATTTTCTTGAACACTTTTTAAATGGTTTTTTTTTCAACATTTTTCAATATGATCGAACGAAACTTTTATTACAAATTATTTTGTAATGAAATCTGCAATGTAAAACCAGAGGTAGTTGTTATTGGACGTGATCAGGTTCAGTGCTAAATTTATACTAAAAGAGAGCCGTTGATGCAGGTATAAAAGTTCAAGTACCTCGAAGTTGATGTCAAGTTTTCCTGTGATATATGAAAAGATGATGAAGTTGACAGGGCAACTAGTGCTGCTAGTCGTACATAGCTTTCCTTTAGGAGTTCGGTGAATAGGAAAGCCGAGTTAAGAGAGAAGGCAAAACTTGTAGTTCTGTCTATTTTCTAACATTCATTCGTATCGTACCTCTTAACATATTCATATCGTACCTCTCAACATATTCGTATCGTACCTCTCAACATATTTGTATCGTTCTTCTCAACATATTCGAATTGATGATACGAATATGTTGATGAGCTTGACCGAGATACAATATTGTTTTTGGCCTAGTAATCGAGCCTTCGGGTAAAGAACCACTGGAGTAGGCAAGTAATTCATAGTTAGTCATCAAACTTGTTGGAAATACTACTGTATGTTGAAAGGTAAAAACGAATATTGTTATTAGACGAACTTTATAACTATTCGAGAAATATGTTTTTTTTATTTTTGTGTACGATTGGGAATCGAAACAGAAACCATCACGCCATGTCATTTTTGGCGGTAGGCAGAAAGGATATATTTCAAAAAACTTTCACTTAGTCCATATCCACGTGCCCCGTCATACACGCTCTTCTGTTTCTATAAATTCTTACATTGCCCTGAGTTAAAATTTAGCTACCGCTTTCCTTCCCTTCGGTCAACCTCTTTTATTAATATAAGGCCATCAAATATAGATAATGTGTGTTCCAGAATCCATGTGGCTTTAATAAAATACTTTAGAAGAGTGAAGGGGATGATTCCAATCGATCGAATTATAAATATTCAAACTGGAGATTCACTCGGTGTAGAACCATTTATTTAATATGTCATACTTAGAGGTTATAGATTACTTTTCTTGGGCATGTACTTCGAATGCTGGATGAAATGTTGCTGAAGCAACTTTTTTGCAAATCCGGATGGTGTGCGTTTTGTATGTCACTTAAACTTACATAGAGAAAATGGATGAAAAAAAATTGCGAGGACATGTCGAACTTTCAATAGAACACAGTGACCGAGTTGGTAGAAGGCGTTTGCTGACAATAGAGCTCGAACATTTTTATAAAATTAATACATTTTTTTAATAAATTTAATGAAAGAATTTTAATAAAATGAAAGCAAGTTAAATATGAGATGGTCGAGTTTCTTCATAAAAGTGAAATAGAGAGCCTATTAAGATTAGAAATAAACAAAATTAACATGAAACTCCTTTATTCCTAACAAGCTCATAAGGATGGTTAGACTCACTATGAACCAATCACAATGCAGAGTCCGGATTCAGAATGATATCTCAGAACCATTTTACACAATGAATGGACTGCGTCAAGGAGACGCACTAGCTTGTCTACTTTTTAATATGGCTCTAGAGAAGTGTGTAAGAGAATCCGGAGTACAGACAAATGGGTCAATTTTCTACAAATCAAGCCAAATACTGGGCTACGCGGATGATATTGACATTATTGGTAGATCCCCACAAGCAATGATGGAGACATTTGTTCAGTTGGAGAGGGCCGCAAACAGAATGGGACTTCGCATCAACTCCGATAAGACCAAATATATGATAGCCACTAAAGCACCCCGTAATAACCAGACACCTACCACGATTAATATAAGTTCTCATACAATAGAACGTGTAAACACCTTCACCTACCTGGGATCCATAGTGACAAGTGTTAATGATGCATCTATCGAGATTAAACGTCGAATATTCATGGCAAATAGATGCTTCTTTGGTCTGAGAAAACACCTTATATCTCGGTTGTTGTCCAGAAGGACAAAACTTACCATTTACAAGACACTGCTACGACCTGTCCTCACATATGGGTCTGAATGCTGGGTATTGAGTAAGAAGAACGAATCTTCTCTTCTAATATTTGAAAGAAAAATACTCAGAAAAATATTCGGACCCATACAGGAAAATGGATCTTGGAGAGTGAGATATAATGAGGAGTTATACAGCATATACAAAGAGCCCAACATCATAAAATACATCAAAATTGGGAGGCTACGTTGGGCGGGGCATGTAGCAAGAATGGGAGAAGAGGAAATGCCTAACAAAGTACTCTTCTCCAAGCCCCAAGGAAGACGTAGCGTGGGTAGACCGAGGCTTAGGTGGATGGATGGGGTGCAGAATGATGCAAACGTGATTGGCATCAGGGGCTGGAGGAGTGCATCCCAGGATAGGGGGGAATGGCAGCGACTGCTGGAGGAGGCCGGGGCCCACAATGGGCTGTAGCGCCATTGATGATGATGATGAACATGAAACTCCTTATCGTGAACCAATTCGACATTCTGAAAAAAACTTATTCGTTAAGGAATTACGAAGAAGCTAATAAATTCTATCTAGGCAATCTTATTTCAAGGAACTGACGGCGTAATAAAGAGATTCGAAGACGAATTGGAATGATAAATCAGCCATGACAAGTTTAACAAATATATTAATGAAGAACCAACAGTCGTTTTGTGAAATGTCTGGTAATTTTTCCACTGCACTGTATGGAATGGAAACATGGATGATGAGAAAGAAGAAGGAAAGAAAAATCATAGATGTCTTCGAGATGTATTGGAGGCGGATGCTGCGTATATAGTACAATGGACCAGTTCAGGGAAAACGATTAAGAGTAAGGTCTCATACAAGGATCGCGTTAGCTTCTTTATTTGGAGGGTTTAAATAAAGGAGTTAACAGGATTCTCTTCAAACGATGCATTCAAAATGACCCAGGATCGGGAACTACTATAAAGTTTTACATTTATTTATTTATGTATGGCAAGAAATTTCATAACTGCATAATTTATGAAAAAAATAACATGTAATTTAAAGCGGACACACATATTATATGGATCTGGGTTTGTTACCTTTCATTTGTCGTGTCCCCAGCAAACTAGGCTTTTGTTTGTTTCTTACTGAGGACATACGACATTGAAGAAGTTGATGGGTTTTTTCCGATTGTTGATTGTACAATACCCCGTTGCAAAGAACTAACTAAAAGGGCGCCCACGGCATTGATCATGCAATGAAGAAGAAGAAAACTGACAGAAAAATATCAATAAATATTTGAAAAGTTATTTTCTAAACAATAATATAAATGAAGTACACACATGTATGTGTATATAAATGTTGATCTAAAAGCTCAAGAATACTTATCGTTAAGATATTGATACCTGTTTTAAGTTGATTTATTTACATAAGTACCATCAATGAATACTCAGCGTTACAATCCCAATCACTCAGCGGATTAGACGATCGGTATCTCTTCCCTGGTTCTTCGTTCCCGGGGCACAACGATTCTCCTCCAACGCATCAATCCATCTTAATTTCGCCCTGCCCGCTCTTTTACGCCATATGGAAGTACAATAAAAATAATAATTCAATGATTTCTATAATAAATAATTCTAGATTTCGGTAGCACTTTATAGTTTAGCTTCAATAAGTCAGTAAGTTAAGTCGAGAGGCAACACAGGTCCCGGGTCTACCTCCAGGGGACGTAAGGATACCCCACTGGGCCGATATATTTCCAGCGCGTGTGTGGAATTCGAGGGATGGAACAGACACGAGACGGGGTAGGGCGCGAGGGATCCCGAAACGCTGCTGTAAAACTAGATATGTTTCTACTCCTCATAATTGGTATGACATATTTGTTTCAACGTGTTTCTTGAAATGTAAATTATTGGAAATGTGAGTTGTTATTGTATAATCTATGAAAGTGTAACTTACGTAAACTTGATAATGTGAGTTTTTATAATCTATGAAAGCGTGACTCACGTAAACTTGGTAATGTAACATAATGTGAGCTGTTATAGTTTTTGAAAGTGTGATGCACGGAAACTTGATAATGTGAGTTGTTATAAACTATGAAAGTATGTCTTACGTAAACAAAAAAAGGTGAAAAAGTTAGTTATTGTGATTTGTTATGTTTTGAAAATGATTTCTATGTTTATTAATGAAACATGAGTTCTACAAATTACTTTATATACACGTATAAATACTAAAGAGTAATTTTATCACATGATTATGAGTAAAGCACGTTTTATGACGTTGATTAATTAAAAAAGGTGATTTTTAACTTGTTAAAAGCAATAAAATAATTACGTTCTATTTTGACAAATGTCAGCGAACAGAAGGGGTCCACAAATAAAGGAAATTTTGATAAAATGTACCTACGGGATACAAAGGAAATGGGAAAAGAAAGCAAGGTAATAAACAACACATGGTGCAAATTCAGAAATACACAAGGAAAACCAATAAACCTGCAGGAAAAGAGAGAGAGAGAAACAATAAACTGAGGAAAGGAGACAGAAAAAGGATCTTAAAGAATAGAAGGTAGATGGATTTTGCACCCGACTGTACGAGTATATTCATGAATACAATTTTCCTCCGAAAGAGGAAGTATACTGAGTTATTTATCATGTTTTTCTTAGTGAATTAATAGAAATAATTCGCAATATTGTATAACCAAATAAAAAGAAATTGAAAAATAAAGTATTACATTATCACATTTTTTTGTGTATTGATGTGTATGGGTATGGTACTCCTCAATACAACTGAATTGACGTTTATGATATATGGAATAACATGGCCGAGAGGCAACGTATTCGACTCCATTCATTGAGATTTCGGGTTTTAGAATCATTGAAGCTAGTTCGTCATTGTACATGTTGGCAATACTATCGCTCGTGAAAATTTACCAGCATTCATAACACAACTCTTGTGACACACTGCGATCCTTTTTTTCATTTTTTTTTCTTTTTTCAAGTCAAAGCGTCTTATCAACTAGGCCACTAAGGTTGCTCCATAAGTAATATGCAAAATTAATGAAGTGTAAATTGATGTCCTCCATAACACCTCTGTGGCCTAATTGGCAAGACTCCAGTTTTAAAACGCGGGGGTTGTGGATTCGATTACGGGTGGAATTCCAGAGGCTGTTAAGGAAAATAAAATTTATGACTCCAGCATGTCTTGCAAGTGTGCCAACTATTTGACTTCAAAGACTGTTGAATTGAATAATAATGATACGATAGTAAGCAGATTTATAGGATTCCTGATAATTTACCTCAAAATTTTGAAATACTCGTAAGTCCATTTATAACAATACATTCGAGGAGACAGATTGTAAACGAAATATTTTTATGACACTTATGATATAAATGATGATAAATTTTCAACCAAAATAATAAGGAAGATATCAAGATCAAAAAGGTGATAATAATCGAATTACACGGATTTTCGTGTTAAATTTACCACGAAATCTATTAAGTTTTTCCCCTGGGCAAAAAATCCCCGACCGCCCACATAAATCAGTCAATTATACAAAAGTGAAAAATGGTTTTCCGTTTCCAATCCATTAAATTGAACCAAAATGGATACCTGGATATAGTGTATATTGGGTACGTGGCAGCGGATATAACGAAGTGGATAACAATAAAAATTCAAAAGCATTCATTGCAAATTGATAGTAACAAACGTCATGGTGGCTGAATTGGGAATACTATTATAGTTCTCGTAAGTGTAATAAATAACAATAAATAAATTTTATACCACAAAAATTGTTTAATTTCGTATGATATTTAAAAAAAGGAAAGTATTATTAAAACAAGAGATAGAGGAAGAAGAATAGGCATGTACGTGAATGTCTAATGCGAATGTAAAGCGTGTGATGAGGAGTTCTTGGACATCATTTTCATGGGATGTTGTTGGACATCATTTTCATAGTTGAGATTTGATGTGGTTAGAATTATGTGTGTGATAGCTTGGGGCTTAAATAAGTTAATGCAGAGTGTGAATATTACAGCTGAATGTTTTGGTTTAGCTTGGAATTTAAGAATGTTATTATAGAGTGTGAATATAATATTACAGCTGAATGTTTCGTTAAATGTAAGAATTTAAAGATGTTAAAATAGAGTGTGAATATTATAGCTGAATGTTTTGGTATATATAAGAATTTAAATATGTTAGAATAGAGTGTGAATATTGCAGCTGAATGTTTTGGTTAAGCTTGGGATTTAAGGATGTTAATGCAGAATGTGAATATTAAATCTGAATGTTTTGATTTAGCTTGAAATTTAACAATGTTAATATTGGATCAAGTGTTGGCTGGAACAAGCAAGGTCTTTAATTTATGGCTTTGATTGTTGATTTCTAAATCTTAAATATATTTGCAGAACAACTAATGTGGTGCCAATAATAATAATAAAAAAAAATGACAATTTATATAGCGCCATTTAGAGAGAAGATTTTTTTCATGAGCACTCTAGTTTGGGATTCAAACCCACTATTATTACTACGAATAGATAAAAAATATTACAATGTTAATAAATGTAAGTTGAGTATTAGGATAAGAAGTTGGTGGCTGCGGCTATTAGAATATGTACTTTTCCGCATCTGCATATGTTTACAAAAACATATTTAGTAAGAAAACCGGAGACAACTTACCAAAGAAAGATGAACTGCAAAGAAACCTTTGTAGATCTTCCAATAAATGATAGTAACATAATTGGCTTTAGGGTGGAGTGTAGTATATAACATATGAGTAGTGTTAATTTATTATTATACATTTAGATAAGATAAAGATCGCAAACAGGGTTATATTCAAATGCTTCATAAACCTGCATACGTCACCAATATCTTTAATAGTTAGAGGAAGACCCTTTCATGCTACAGTACCAGCAACGTAAATAGTCAATAAAACCTCGAAATCATGATTTTACTTGTATGAGCACGAGTAACAGGGAGAAGAAGGTGCACTGTCGAAGTCATCTACAAATTGGGGTCGCCTAAATATACCGAGAAGATTCGAGACAAAATAAAATAAGAAAGATCGACTTGATCTGTTACCAAACGATTGTAAGACAAAGGGGACCTGGTGGAAAACATATCCAATGTACGACCCTGTATGGTTAGGATAGCTGCCATGGAAAAGAAGAACTAATATAAGCCTACAACTAATATAATATCAAGCAAGCCGTATAGATATACAGATACCTTCTACCTGGTGGAACTGTGTGTCACAGAGATAATGCCTACACTGTCGAAACCTGGAGGGATGAGAAATTATAGAAAAAATATGATGCGAAATACCAGTCGAATAAGGGCCCATCAAGACTAGTTGAATAAAGCTCTCTGAACTGCGGACTGTTAGTCGGTCAATAGCATGGAGTTCGTATGCCTGGGACGAATACGAAATGAACTGATTCCTTTTTAGTAGAGTTGTTATATATTGTGTCAAGAAAAAAATCTGTTTAATTGTAAAGCTAACTTCATCTCTTCATTTCAGAATACTTTTTGCACGAACCCATTAAACTGCCCTTGACGAATTGATAAATATAAAAAAACTGAGTATTTTTTAATTTTTAGTTCTAAAAAAATCTTGAAAAATACTTAACAAGATAAATCCGTTTAAATTTTAATGCTTATACAAATATACCTCCCAATTGCTTTCGAAAACCTGTCATCATAGTTAAATTGAATGAATAAAATTAAGTTCTACAAAGTTTGATCCAAAAAATAAATACAAATATTGACTTCAATTACTTGTCTACTTCCGTTTAAAACAGTACAATCTGGTGGGTTTATTGCCATGTAACAATCTCTTCCAACCAACCAGAAAGATGGTAAAGATGTCTTAAGTGAAAATCAGATAGACAAAAAAAACGGTATCAATGGGAATCGAAGCCGCAATCTTCGGATTGGGAGGCAAGTGTTACCCAACCTGTTCAAAATTTAGATTTGTAACGCGTATCATAGTGTAGGGAATACCGTCGTCCCTAAATATTGTCAACACGCACGGTCAACGACCGACGAACCAACCTTCGGACATGTACAAAGGTCGCATACCAGAACACTAATATTGTTTACAGGCAAATAATATTTACGTTACATTCCACGGTGGAAAGAGAACGCATCGCGTTGTCTCACCGTTTTCGCCAATAAATATTCTACCCACTATATTATCCGCAACGTCTGCAAACACCTCTGCACGCGCAGCAGTGAGATAAAGTATATATTGCGGGCGCATTCACGCACATCTATAAATACCTACTTATCGACAAATAAAGATTATTATTCACTTGACCATTCATTGCTGTTTACTATTCATTGATTGTTCACTCTCACTTTCCGCATTCCTGAATCCACGTATTTTATTTTAAATACAAAACAATCATAATCATCACGACGTATTAATAAAGCATCCCGCTAAAATAGACTTCCCATCATTGATTTAAAACATGAGTATAATATGACCTTTTAACATTAGAAAAACATGAGTATAGTATGACCTTTTAACTTTAGAAAACACAAGTTTTATTATGCCAATTTCTTGTCGGAATAAACAGAGAGTGCAGAGTGTCATTATTCTCTATCTCGACATACATCCTTAGCTTCTTCTACATTCATACAACTCTTACGATTTATTTAACTTTTTATGTTTCCTTCTGTCAAAACATCATTCGCTTGATCCAACTATACTTTCTTTGGTCTTCCTCTCACAAGTTTCATCGAATATTTGTAATAACTGTTCTTATTTGACAAAATCACAATACTTCATCAAATTTATCGTGACAAAAATATTTGTGCCAAACAATAAAATAATTGATGCTCATAAATCAGACTTTTTTCTTTCGAGATAATATTTCTCCCATAAATTTGTGAACACTGCTGTAAAAATTCCAAAAGAATTTCCTACAAACGAGGGTTGCACAAATGCACCCAGTTGTAATGCAGCATCCTAATGCTCATGAACGTATCTTATCCCTTATATCCGTTGTTAAAATTCACGAAGAAATCAATGAACTGTAAAGATATGAAAGTTCTGTACGATCAAATATCAATTTATTGTTACGAATGTGGCTCCGCAGGGATTTTTCTATAGAAAATGCAAAAAAGGGAAATCAGTTGGGAATCATAAATATAGTAACTTAGGAAGAATCGTAAAAATATATTTGGTACCTCTATTCTCTATTTTTCAAAGGATTTACAAAAGATCGAAACTCCTTTTTTTCCTAGCTTTATCACAAATTTTGAGTTATAATCAATTGTGGTCCTTTCTTCTTATCCGCAAGCTGTTACTTCTTCTGTACTTGATATCGTTCTCTGACAGTATGTAGTATCCTTCACGATGATAAGTGTATATTTAGTGGATAGAAGACGCCTGTGCGTTTATTGATTATAGTGTACAAGCTACTGCACTCTAGTAAGCACAAATTCTTGACAGATCAAGCCCGAAGTTCCGATGGTAAGGAGGTCAATGTTCTAAGACGATCAGCAGGTTTAATCTGTTGCAGCATTTCATTAGGCAGAGTTTTAAGTAGCGCTTTTTTGTGTCGTTTTTAATAGAAGTTTATGGATTTGTGATTCGCACCATATAAACTACAGAAAAATACCTAAATTTAGAATCCATTAGGAATCGAACCTGGGGCACTCGCTTGCTTAGCGTGAATGCTAACCATCAGACCAAGGCCGCCGATGAACATCCGTTACCGTTAGACATCCAGATATTTTCGGCCAAACAAGTTGACTTGGTGGTTGATGAAAATTCCGGATCATAGCTTGCCTGACAATGTGATCTGTAAGGTTCATAGCTTGCCTGACAATGTAATCTTTAAGGTTCATAGCTTGCCTGACAAAATGATCTGTAAGTCTTCTTATTACATTACTACACCATTCAAGTTGTCATTACTTTATCATCTTCCCTATCAGTAGTTAATATCTAGATAAAAAAATTACATTGTGAACCCTTTTTGAGAAAAGAACGAAAATAAGTGTCTCATTAACCAGGCTATGGGATGAATGTAAACTTAAAGCTCATGTGTTGAGTAAGATGAAGAAGTGCACTCTGAGATGTAGCACGCGGAACGAATGTATGAAGAAAGATTAACAAAACAAATATACATTGCTAATGTGAATGTAAAGAATGGTAGACCAATACCAAGAAAAGTGTGGTTGAATCAAGTGAGTGATATTTTGAGAGAATATTGTTAATAGTTTGAAAAATCGTATGAGGAACTGTATGAGAAGGTGTATAGATATAGAAGAGGAGTAAAATATGTGCGTTGAGATAGGAAAGTCTAACGCTCTGTCGTCTCTGTCTATCTCAGCAGGCGTGATGGTATGTATGTTTGTATGTATGTACGAACTAGACTATGGACTTTTATGTCCAAAGAGAAATTAGCCACCAACAAAAAAAACATTTCAAATATTTTCATCAAAAATCTTGTGTTTATCACAGTTTAGAATATAAGACAATAAACAAAAGAACAATTTAGCAACAAAAGATCTCAAAAACATCAATTTAGCTTCAAAACATTACCAGTACTTCAGAAGTTTTCCGAGGTCAAGTGGTCTTTTGGCAACTTGATGCCCAAACTAACTGTGGCGATAAATTCATTGTAATCTAATAAGGTTTTGTCAGATATATTTCTTAGATGACTTACTTAGTGTTTGTAGTATAATCAAGTTCTCGTTTGGACGGGACCGGAGGCAGGGAAACAACGATAAAGACCGTCTTTAGGGTCCAAAATGTTTGGATGTTGTCATTGGATACAGGGACGGTGCTTTTATTTGGGTCAGAAAGAAAATGCCGGAGAGTGCTTTCATGTAATGAGCGTACCTTCTAAATAGAAATTGCTTCTATGTTTAGATAGGCTCCTTTTTAATTTAGAATCCTGGATGTTTCAGAGATAATTTGGGTTCACTGCCATTCAAGATATTAACCTTTTAAATTAATCAACGTTTTATGTAAATTAGTATTTATAACATGTTTGTACGCAAATAAGTAACAACACGACCTACATAATCTGTTTGGTGGAATGATTTTCATCCATCCAAGGGGGTTTTAATCAATTCTTAACGGTTTCTAAAAAGTTTTCGTTTTGTAAAAAGTATTTAATAGCTATCTGACGATATGACTAACGCAGTAACTGTAACTTGCGCTGTCAAATTTATGATCCTATGGGCTTAGAGCCACATAAGTAGTTCGTCCGTATCTAGCGCGTGCAATTATTATTACCTGACAAACTGTATTACCAGACAGAAAAATTATTTTTACCTGACAAACTGTATTACCAGACAGAACAATTATTATTACCTGACAAACTGTATTACCAGACAGAACAATTATTATTACCTGACAAACTGTATTACTAGACAGAACAATTATTATTACCTGACAAACTGTATTACCTGACAGAACAATTATTATTACCTGACAAACTGTATTACCAGACAGAACATTTTTCTTTTTTAAAATACCTTATATAGGATATTTTTATGTATCATCGGGAATCGAATTTTAAATCTCCGGGTGGAAGTCAAGCGTCGGACCAAAGATTAATGTAAGGACAGTATTGAGAAGCCTCGAGTAACGTGCCTACACTAGTGGTTCGCAGGAAGAATACACACATAAATTGCACTTAAATTTGTTTCCAGTTAACACTTTTCCATATATCCAGATTCGAGAAAATATACAAAAGATGAAAGAAATACAATCACAAGTAGTTGACTGTATCGATCTTCGCTATTCCTTGCGATTTGTCTTTTATGTTTTGTAAGTTGAGTTACGCACATTTTTAAAAGTGTGCAACCATAATATTTATCAAAACATTCCATTAGTTTTACGTTAACTTAAAAAAAATGAATATCTGAAGTCAAAAAGTATTTTGAATTTGAAAACTAGTCATGTTTGGCATCGTTATTTCCTTTTATGTTCATGGCTTTTTACAGTCTTACGGAATAATTAGTATTTATTAGTATTTTAATTTCGTAAAATATTATAAGCATTATCAACGTGTATACTGCCTAATATTTTATGCCATACATTACTCATAACTCTCTAATGTACACAGATTTTTTTTGATAGCCGCCATTTTTAAAGAGCTTATTTGATTTGGAACAAAAATATACTTTTTTATGTATAAATATAAAGAACATAGTACAAAATATAAATACTTTACAAAAAATAAAGAAAGAAAAAATAAATATTTTATCATATAGGAAGGTTCTTTGCCTTTCTATAACATATGACGTACTTCCTCAGTGTCATCATTATAATCATCATCAGCATCAAGTCATCGACGAACTCCGTGGCCGAGTTGATAAGATGCCTGTCTCCCAACTGTTGCGAGCTTAAATTTCGCTGAAACCCAGATATTTTTAAAGGATAAAGGACCCCAGTCTGGTGTTCACTTAAGGCCTCATTAACATATTTCTCGTTGGTTGGAAGAGATTGCCACATGATAATAAACACAATAATACTGTAATGTAATACAACACAATACAATAATCAGGTAATCAAAAACGTTAAAACTATTTTTAAATTCAACTGAGGAAACTTGATTAAATAAAGACATTTGATCACGCTCTTCAATATTTTCAAATTATCAGTTTGGATGAGTTGAAGCTTACTTACTTTACAAATTTGGATGTGTTGAAGCTTACTTACTATACAAATTTGGATGTGTTGAAGCTTACTTACTATACAAATTTGGATGTGTTGAAGCTTACTTACTATACAAATTTGGATGTGTTGAAGCTTACTTACTATACAAATTGATTTTTGAATCTAAATAAACTAACAAAACAATATCCTCGAGCCGCTCTTCTTGAATTTAGTTGGGATAATGTGAATGTTTATTAAATATATGTTATGTAAACACTGGCTCAAGTAAATACACCCATTATACTATCATCATGAATACATCTATGAGCGCCTCTTCAGTTTCAGGTCCTTTGATATCGCATTATATGCCAATTGTTTAGTTTTTGTAATTAAGATAAACATTCTTACGTCTTAATAGAAAATTCAAGATGAAAGCGCCAAAACTGTTTTATTTTCAATATTTTTATTTTCTACAATAGATTATTTTTTCCGTATTATAACTACTGTTGTATATATTACAACCTGGCAATCTCTTTCAATTAGTCAGAAAATTGCAAAGCGTGGCAATCCCTTCCAATCAACCAAAAAATAGCTTAAAAGTGAAAATCAGACCTAGATTCTGTTGTAAAAAATGGGTACCAACGTGAATCGAACTTGCAACCACTGGATCAGTAGACAGACATCTTCTCAACTAGGCTACGGGGGTTTTAAGCTAAGATATACGATGTCGCCTACTGTGTCGTTTACCATTTATTTTTTCCTGAATTATCAATTGTGTTCTTATACAACATATCTTGTGTTCCTCATTATGTCACAAAGACACTGCTTCTTGCAAATCTTCACAGTTTTAAGCAGTTATCGGTCCTTATACGCATATATTTGAAGCCAAAGGTCTACAACTAGTGTATTTTCCCAGTATAATGTTGTTGAAAGATGTATGGTATGTTGGAATATACTAAAAGAGATCGTAAACGAAACACCTGGATTCTCAACAAAACCAAGATAGAATACGTAATAAAGGTGTGCAAGAAAATGAAGTGGCAATGGGCAGAACACGTAACCAAAATGTCAGATTCTCGATGGACATCCGAAATTATCCATTGGTACCCAAGAGGCATAAAGAGGTCCTTAAAAATAATGAAGGTACGCTGGATGAATACAATTAGGAAGCATGGCAGCATCACATAGCACCAACGAGCAAAAAACTGAACAATTTGCAGCCAACTTGGAGAGACCTTCATCCAGCAGTGGATCGACCCAGGTTGACAATGATGATGATGATTATGATACATATGAGCTAAGACTTTATTTATAACATGATCAATTCAGGGATTCTTGGAGAAACGACTACGTCTGTGGGTCCAATACATTTGTTAATAAAATCATATCATAGTGTACTATAAAGAGTCTCATATACTATAAAGAGCCGCGCGTGACAACCTGGTGACCGTTATTCGAATAGGGATTGTATCGATAACTGATCGATCAATCATATTATCGCCCGATAAGTGAGCGAGGATATTACATTTTACTGTTTTAAACTTAATTATCGTATGACTCTCTGATGACCACTGTGGCCTGGTTGGTAAAACATCTGCCTTGAAATCCGGGGTTTACGCGTTTGATTTCCGTTGTTATCCAGATTTTCAAATGAAAGGCTTCAATTTGGTTTTCACTTAAGGCTAGTTTAACACATTCGTGGTTAGTTAGAAGAGATCGTGACATAGCAATATACTCGGCAGATTGTACTGTATAAAACGATAGTCTAATATAGTACATATAATAGCTCTCCGCAATGAGGAGATACGCGCCGCATTTAATTTACACGAAAGGAAGTTTGTTTCGTAGTACAGTAAGCCTATTTGCACAATTTAGCTGTAGTAGCGAGCCTGTTTGAATCCCACCTGCAGATCAAGTAATTGCGTCGTATTTCCGAAGTAAGGCATTTTGTACGATATTTTCTCTGTTATCTACAAATTGCATATTTTTAATAATAGTACGTTTATGACAAAAATCTCAGTCACACGTTATATTCCATGGTTATATTTATACTAATTGTGGGAAAGTGGGTAGCTATATCATTTCTGGTGGGAAATTTAATACCTTTAATTTCTCCAAAGCGCCTAGGTTGGAGTGGACATGCGATGTTAGCATATCATTGAGCAAGTCCGACAATACAGAAGTAGTCCATTTGGCAGACCAAAATGTACAGTAGAATTTTTGAAGGCTGGAGTCTGGGTATGGAGGGAGTCTGGGAGTAAACGGCGATTGACCAATCGGCTTGGAAAAAAGTTCTACGGGAGGCTAAAGCTCCGCATGAGTTATATGCCCATCTGAATTAGGTACTCGTATAGTATATGGGTTCATTTTTCTAAAAACTGTGAACTCAATTTTTCTACCTTATTTGATTTAATAACTTAATGATTTGCTTACACTTTAGTGATATAAAAAAATGATTTCAATTATCCATTTGACAAAACCTACTCTTTACTTGTATCCATCAATTTTTTTTTTCAAAAATATGACTTATTTAGGGTGATACAGATGCATAAATTTGAACCACACAAGTTTTCCAGAAATCCATTTTTCCAGAAATATGGAATAAATTTACATTTACGAAAACATCTTAAATCTTAAGTGTTCAATAGGATGGTAGACTTTCTCCAATTTGTTCTTCTTCTTTCATGTGCCACCCTTTAACATATTCGAACAAGTAATCCAGACAAATTAAAGATCGTGAACACACAATAACACACGCATACGTACTTGGCGGTCGAATAATTGGAAACAGTAGAACTCTTTAACTAGACTGGGAATCGGTTTTTAAGCACCATTGGGAATCGAAACTCCAAGATGAAAATTAAGCACCTTACCAAGAAGGCCACGAAGGTCGTCATCTTATTCAATATTCATTTAGATTTTATTTCGAACTGTTTGCCACAGGCGTCTCAAAAACCTATTTAATATTTTTATTTACCTTTCATTGTAATATCTATAGAGAGATTAAATTTGTTAAAAAGCTTTTTCAAAAGCTATTTGATAATGAAAAATTATGCGATAAACAAATTTCTTAGAAAGAATACGCATCAGTAGACACAGACGGTTATTACTCTCGTTTTTTATGTTTATTTTTCGGAATTTGAAAGCTGTCGAAACTTGTTTTTCTTGATCTTAAGAATCTATTATACGCTAAATGAATTTGGACTTTTAAACAATATATAAAAAAAGATGATGAAACTGCATTTAACAAAAAATGTTCGAATTTCAGATTATTTACATAAGAATGCTTTCATGCTTTCAAATCTTACAGTTGCATCTTATATTTGTACTAGCTGTAACCCACGAAAATTACGGACGTAAATTGACATATAAAGCTGAAAGGCTGAGAAATAAAAACTGCTAAAAGTTGTAAGAGCCAATGTTTGTTTTAATGTTTTCGGTACACCGGAAAATTTGGATCGCTTAACAACTCCATCAAAAGATGCCATGATTTATTTTCATCTTCGAGAAGAAAAGTTACTATATGGCTGCAATATTATAATGTTTTGTCAGAAGATCTCTCAGCTGCAAAAATGAAAGAATGGCAGAGTTGGCATTCAGTATGCAACAGTTATATAATTTCAATCCTGTTTTCGTCAAAATTGTCAAGATGGTAAACTTCAAGTTTTCTCAAGAGAACGTTGACGAAAGTCACGCACTCGCTTTGCCTCTTGCATGTTGGAGGATTTTACCCCCTACTGGAATAGTCAGAAAGAGGTCATTCTTTTGACTGCACTACCTAAAAGAATAGAGATTATCAGAAAGAGAACATTTTTATGATTCTTGAAAATTTTCTCACCTATAAGATTTTTTTTCTGATATAAAAGCGATGTAATGTCTAATTATCCTTTGAACTGTAAGAATAGGTTTATGTTATTGTTGGTTTTACAAAATACTCTCAGAGCCTCTCCAATTACTTCGGTCCCAAGGATCAAATATTTATACTTTATTCAAGGCATTTTATACCCAAATATTTTTCTATATATTTTCTTGTTAATCAAAAGGAATATATGGGCGAGTTTAATTTTGATTTATTATGATTCAATTCTTTATAATTATGGGTACCTTTTTGATTCTATCGAATGATCAAAAAACATGTAACAATGATTGTTTTATCCGCGATGTTTTTCATTTGAGCTTTCTTAATTTATAAAAATCAATTTGATTTCAGTTTTTGTGAAAATTATTACATTAGACCATCTAAAAGTACAATAGTTAAATTAAACACTTCAATTTTGTTTTAGTTGAATTATTTGTTGCTTTGTCAAATATAACATATTTGGTAAAATAACAAAGTTTGTAATATGAATGAATTCATTTTTGTCTTGAAATATTTCGAGAATTAAATTAAATTAACCCCCTAGAAAAAAACCCGAACAAAGAAAAACTTTGTTCACAGTATACAATCATATACACCATAAACGCCGTTTCCCTATCGGCGTAGGCAAATATGACAGAACCTTTCACTTTTCCTTTCGCGACATACTTCCTTCGCCTCCTTTATCTCCATACATCTTCTCCTTCAGCACTTTTCGATTCCCCTTCCTCCTTTTCTTGTATTGAATAACATTTTCATTGCATAAAGTACAACCTGCAGGGCCTGTTGTCAATCGGCAATCTTTTCCGACCAACCAGAAAGATGTTTAAGAGGTCTCCAAATGAAAACCATGTAGGAATCCCTTTTAAAAAATATCTGAATTCCAACGGGAATCGAATCCGCAACTTTATGTTGGAAGACAGCTGCCTTACCAACTAGGTTACAGAGGTCTTCTCTTCTCTGTTTTCACTCTCACGCATCCAGTCACGTCAGCAATACAACATTTTTATTCATAGCAAACAAGGAAAATTAATGCAAATATTATTTAAAAAAATGTCTTCAATCAGGGATTAGATAGGCGTGGAATACCAAAATGAATAAAATAGAAAAAAATATATGTTTTATAAAACAAAGACAAATTTTGTTTGCCGAATTTAGTTAATTGGTTGATTAAGTGTTTAAGTAAAACTTGAAATATGCAAATTGTATAAAAAAAAAATATGTATAACCTAAGCTTTCTAAGATATTTTTTATCAAACGAGTTTTATAGAAATCTTGAAGAAAGGGTTTTATATGATTTAACACTGTTAAATCTTCGTGATTCTATGAAAACTCTTGTTTATTTGCACATCGTTGAAGAAGCAAACGTTTTCTTATACTTTTTAAACTCCTCGTTATATTATAAAGCATTTGCGTGGATTTTTCAAAGATTTTTTCAGCATAAAGAGTATGCTCTTTTCTTCATATTTGAAATATCTCTTTTCATAAGTGCAACTCAGTTTCTTCTTTCAGTCCGTTCTAATTTTACGAAATTTTGCACTGTAAATTCCCTCATCAGAGGTAGTGTTTGATTCTGATTTTATATCAGAAAATTAATTAAAAAAGGGTCATTCCGTGTGCGAGTTGTGATGCTCTGAAGAGCTCAGTCTTAAGGAAACGGCATCGAAAACAATCTTATTTTACAATGGGCGTAAATAATTTTTCAGTAAATTTAACAAAAGTCGGTACCTTTTTGGAATTTAAATTGATTCATTTTCGTTAGTAGAATTCGATGATTTACTTTATCGAATGATTTTGCCAAAGACTTGATTGAACAATCAACCTGAGTGCCAGCATCAAGTATGACAGAAAAAAAATCAGTAAATATCATTAAGTTGGATTCATTTGATTTGCCACGTCAAAAACCGTTTTTGCTTATCATCAACAATATGGGAATCTATGATATGTGTGATCATAACACACGATCCATAAATATCTTAAACAGTTTGACTACAGAAGAGGGTATGACATTAGGCATATGATTTCAAACATTTTTCTTAGATCCATTGTCATAGATGGGTATGACCTCGAGTCATTTTTCCATTCACTCGAGAAAATATCAACTTGAAAGACGGAGTTGAAAATATAGGTAAGGGGTATTAAAGGGAAGAGTTGTTACGGTAAATGTTTTCACAAATAAAAGTGTCAGAGTCCTGTTTATAGATATACGAGAAATAGTAATCAAAAGCAGTTGGAATGTCCGTGCCTTTATACTGATTTCCCATCCCACTGAATCATATTCGAAAACTCGGAATCATTACGAAGGGCTATTAGTAAACTCCAAAGCAATTTTGGAACCCTCACTTTATTTTATTTGAGCCCATATATGTAGTCAGCATATGCTTATCAGTATATGCCCATATATGTAGTCAGCATATGCCCATATATGTAGTCAGCATATGCTTATCATGTTTTAAGTTGAGCTAGCTAGATTTAAATCAATCATAATGAGGTTTTTGCCAGTGGATTTTTCATTGTCTGTAGGTCCTTAAGTTTAATGTCCCTGACAATAAACCATTTCGTATATCGCCATATTCGCACGGAAGAAGGCTTTAAAGGAAAGCATTCATCAAATAAATAATAAATGTGATCATTAAAATAATGAACTAACATGGGAAATATTGAAGAGTATTTCCCAGTTAACATTAAGTGCAGTTGGTATATTTGGAGTAAAGAACACCTCTATTAAAACACCACTTCTTTCTTTCGGGTATGACGCCAATTTTCGGCAACTTTCCTTTTTCACAGTTGTTACTTAAAGTCGTTAACGAGCTCCAAGAAGGATGATAAACGTTCTCGTCTACCAAAGGTAATTTGCAGTGAGACACAGACGTCCTTGAGGTAGTAATTACAAGTCAAGAGTTCGTCCTGTAGAGTTGAAAATCGTGTTATTCTGTGTTTAAATTAAATGTCGTTGTGAGGCAACACATTTAATTATTTACCTCGCAGTATTTCTGTGAAGTGTATAAATTAAAATATTCCATAAACAACACTCTCCTATCACGGATGAGATCTGAGTGGGAAGTAAATTAAAAAAAAATGCAAAAATGCTCTTAGGGAGTGAGTTTGGTGGGAAAATATACAACGCATGACAAAATAATTCGAGGTCACTTTTACCCATATCCATAACAAAATAATTTAAGGTTACTTTTACCAATAAACGGCGCTATATTAAATTATCTCGTATTATTGTCTAATTTTGCAGATAAATCGAACACCTCTAAGAAGAAATCAACTCAATTTCATTTCCATTGCGTTTCACCTCTCCCTTGTTTCTTTTGACAAATATGCTTTTCTCTTTACATTCGATGTAATATTTGAAGGTTTGATTATTATGTTTCTTAAATAAAACGTAATTGACATTTTAACACGATTTAAAGTGATTCAAGTTCTTAGAGAGGAATGGGTTTCTAATATGAGTTATAAGGGTCTCCAAGTTATTAATCAAAAGTTTTCAAAAATTGATTTAGTTTTAAAAACTTTCCTAAAGACTTATAGCAACTATTACGGAAAAAAAACAAATTTACTTTAAATATTGTTAAAGAAATATGGTTCGATGTTTTAAAAATATATTAAATGGATTTTTTTAATCGATTGATAGATTTTAACTCTAAATTAACTCGTTTATTGAAATTAGAATTCACACGAATAATGCAAAATGTGGAAAAGGGGGATTAATTGTTAAGTATTTTAAAAACTTGTTATTATATAAATTTCAAAACTAAATATAGACTTTGAAAACTTTGTATAGAGTGTAAACTAGACCTACCATTTATTCTGTTTAATATGTAGATTTTTTTGGATGAAAATAACTTTTGATGAATTCTAAAACTTATTTATTATTTGTATTTCAATAACATCGTAACTTCATTGCCAATTCTCCATCTATATGGAAAAAGCTTGAATTTTCTTGTATTCATACTGGATAGAAATAATTATAATGTTTTCCAGCCGGGTGGTGTAATATAATACGAGTATAAGCCATAATGTGGAAAAATAAACTAAAATATAAACAAATATAGTATAACATAATAAAAGGGGTCCAAATCATGTTTGGAAAAAAAAAGTTAGGGAAAATTCTCTTCTTACAAACCTCCG
>OX463850.1:28029563-28192063 GCA_949825065.1 Odontocerum albicorne
TTTCTATTTTGCGTTGTATTAAACACAAGTTTATTTGAATTATAAAACTTTATGTCTAAATCCATATCGGTGTATTTATCGATATGAGCTGGAATTACCTGATGAAGGTCTACAGTATTTTTGCTGAAGGATGTTAACGGTCCCTTCTTGACGATATGTTGCACGATCTTATGTGAAACATCATAATTACAGTTGAGTTTTTATCCTAATCCCCACGTATACAGCATGTATGTTTGTATATCTACCATGTTCAGTTTGAATACGATTTAAAATAATTCTAAGCAATGTTTCAGTACTCTGACTGTTCTCATATCAAAAATGGGGTGAACAACTTCAGGTGATAAACTGGCGACGAGGTCTTCTGTTATAAGACAGTCGCGGTGAATTCTGGAGCATGGTGTACTATAGGATTCGGGCTGTATTATAACCTAAAGAAGGCGATGATGATAATATCATATTATTTCAAAGTGTTTAGTTTATTTTATGTAATCATTTAAATAATAATGATATTTTTTGCATTTTTAGACACTTGAAGACTGTTAGTTATCAATACAAAAAAATTATAAATTTACAACATTAATAATATTTTAATACTTATATTTTTGCTTCGTAATGTATTACACTTTCGTTGTATACAATGGAACTGACTATTATTTCCATGTGACAATCCCTTTCAACAAATCAGAAAGAAATTAAAAATACCTTAAGTGAAAACCAGACCTTATTCTTTTGTAAAATAAATTGGGTGTCAACTGGAATTAAACCCGTGACCCTCGGGCTGGAAAACAGGCGTCTTATCAACTAGACCACGAAGGTATGTGTAAACCTCTTAATTTTAAGTAATTTAAAAGGATATGAGTCTTTCATTTTACTATAAAAAATGTTTTTACAAATGAACATTGGAGAGATTTTTCTTTTTTTTAATAAATGTAAAATAAAGATTATTTAGAGCCTCGGAACCCTTTCATTACTCTTATGTATTTTATATCTCTGTCCTGTAGAATATCCTTGATAAGTATTACGGAGGCACCACTAAAGTCCATCAGGACTATCAATATTTATTCCCGATTATCCTTGAGTTATCCATGAAGTGTGATAGGTCGGAAGAATCTTGATAAATAATGTGAAGTAATAAAATACCCCTACATCATTTTGTTCTACGTAGAGGGAGGATATTTGTTCTACTTAAAGAGAGAATATTCAAAAATGATTCAATGTTTGGCCTAGATTTCGAATCTTTCTGGTATAATATAAAAGGGTTTGAAATAAACCGATGAATTTGAATTATTTTCAAAGGCATATTATCAATATCATCATCACGACCACGTTAAGTCCATCCGAGTCCCTATTGGAGAAGAAAGAGAGAAAGAAGAATTTCAAACATCTATCGCTTCTGCCACCTCAGTACAACTTGTCGTACATACTCTCCTATTAAGAAGACGTTTCATTCACACCTCTTTGAAAATTTTATATGTTTTATCCATTACAATAACTTTTTTTTCAATATACCTATAAATTTATCTTCGTCTTTTTCACTGAGATATCCGTTAATCCCAGCGAGAAAGCCAACGTTATAAGATTTGAGAAAAAAAGACTGTTTAGAGACAGTCTATATATAGTTATTTTTGTAAAATTTGTCTTTTAAAAATGTCTGAACCAAAAATGTCTACAGCACATAACTTTTTAATACTTCTAAGATATACAGATAACATTGAAGTTATTGCTAATACCTCAATAGAACTACAAAATAGACTGCACGATAATTCTTGTTGACAAGAATAAAGCAGGTCAAAACTGCTAAATTCATTCAAAGAGTAGGTAAAGAGGACATACGAGTATTTCTAAACTCAAATTTCGCTTTCTCCTCTTTTTTACATCTCGGAATGCGCATTCAGTTATACTTGTGCTTCTCATTTCATCTTCTTTTAAAATGCTTAATTAATGCTTACTTAATCCCGCCACGTTTTCCTTGATACACCTCTTTCACGCGCACGTTGCACTTCCGATTGGTATATTCGCTATCTTTTTTCATTCATTTTCTTCATACGTCTAAATAATTTTCAAGCTCTTTTCTTCAAAAGCATGACCATAGGTTGCCAAAGGTAGTATCTTAATTATGAAGATCTACGGTGAAATTCGTGGCATAGTTAGTATAACCTAAGGGTTGTTGACTGTATTCTTGTTGTATATGTTTTTCAAAAAAGGTTTGTAGTATGGTTTTGACTTAAAACCCCATTAAAGTCGTTCTAATTGGTTGAAAAAAATAGCCACACGTAATTAGTACACACGTAAATAGCCACAATACACACGAAAATAGCCACAATAATTGTTAATCGTAAGATGTTAACGTATACAATGAAAATGTAAACTTAGAATGACGTAGGATAATAACAACGATGGGGTTAGTAAATAAAATTGTATCTTAGTCACAAATTGACAAAATGGATTTTATATAAATATTCTCTCACTCAATTTTCTTTTTTTTGTGTTTAAAAAAATAACCAGTGTCCTAGATAATTCCTTTGTGTGCAAAAACAATAGACATATGAGCAGACGTAAAATAAACTTCTTCACTTTCTCGCCTCTTACTTTGGTTTGATCATTTTTTCTCAAGCCATTTTAAAAGCTCTATGGTGCGGTTGTTTTACGAGACTTTATACAGCTTTGTTCCCTTGGGTGCTTTAGAATATCTATTGGAGATAAAAGGAACTGGAAACGAATAGAGCTACGGACGATAGGATAGTGTCGATATCTAATGTTGCAATGTTTCAAAAGAAAAGTGGAAACACTCTTTAGAGATAAAGGTTTTAGGTGTATTGTTACCCAGGGAGACTGGTAATATTGCGATGGCAATAGATAGTTCTTATAAATGAAAGTGTAGAAAAAAGAGGGCATTGAACGACATAATGGTTGGCAATATTTTATTTAAATTTATATCACACCCTGTAACGGCTGGTCATCGTGTACGAGTATAACAAAAGAAAATGATGTGACAAAAGTTTTAATTAATTTTTTTTTCTCTACAAGTAGTAAGGACAATTTTTGTAATGCTGATAATGTGATAAAAAAGTTTCGTTGAAAATATTAGCATCTGTTATTTTAAGATTATCTTATATACGAGTATTTCGTTGAAAATATTAGCATCTTATATGAAACAAATTCCAGGAAACATTTTTTTACTTCTGTATTATGGTATATATAAAATTTATTATAATGATTTTAATGAACATAATTTTCATGAACAGAAAAATGTGAATTCAAATCTTGCTTTAAACTCAACTAATATATTAACATTTTGAGCTTCACTATCGTTGTTTTCAAAATAAATAAGATATTTTTCAAAGTAAATTTAATAAAAATTGAAAAAAAATTGTAATCCATAAGAAAACGTCATTTTTTTTAAATAAGGAGTCAAAGCTGAATTAGTTTAATATAATAATAACATATAACTGGTTTAAACTAGTTCAATGTTTCGGATTTGATCAAATAAGTGTTTATTAAAAAAATGACCTTTCTATCATATTTTTACATAGATTTATATAAATTAAATAATATTGCTTATTTATCGATTGTCTTTCGGGACCAACTCATACAATAATTCTTTAAATAATAAATATAATTTTAAAGAAAACAATGAAATTCACCTATATGCGATTCTTCATGCCTCCTTTGCCTGGACATAATTCCAGATTATTGTTGCTTAGTAGTTTAGTGATATATCCTGCGAACAAAGAAACAATTTGTTTTATATTATATACACGAACAATTAGAGAGTTTTAAAAATTATTTAGTTTTTTTTATAGTTCAGTTTAATTTATAGTTCAGTCAAACTATCATACATTCTTATTAAAATAATGCAAGTCCTGTAAGGAGAGAAAAATATTTCAGAATTTATAGTTTGGGCTTTATAGTTAAAATAAATAAATGGACAAACTATTTGTTTTCCTATTTACTTTGGCATTTTTAAGTAAGTCGGAAGTTGTATCCGATAGGCAGCCAGATTGTATTTTGAACATAAAAATGTACGAATTTACAAAATTAATGGAAAAGTTTGAATATTATTACTCAATTAGCTTAAAATCCATTAACCGGTTTCGCTCAGCAAGTAAACGGGCAAAAGTATGAACTTTTTCATTTGATTATATAAAAAGTCTAATGTATAAAAAAAAATTAAGATGAAAGTCAAATAATTATTTGATAAATACGTTTTCTTATCGTTTTCTCAGCTTTTAAAACTTGATGCAAGAAACTAAGCATTCATCCTTTAGTGTTTTCAACAGCATTTTACTGAACTATTAATAATTCGATGCAAGAAACTTAGCATTCACCCTTTATTATTTAAAACTACATTTTACTGAACCATTAATAAATCGACGCAAGAAACTTAGCATTCACCCGTTAGTGTTTAAAACTGCATTTTACTGAACTATAAATAATTCGTTCTTTATGTATTTGTGTCCTATTTTCAAAAAAGTGCATTTAAGGTCCCTATCATCCAGGTCGGGTCAGTAAACCAATTATGGCCACGGCACTAAACTGAAGAGCAATAATTCTATTATCAAATCGGCATTGCTCCCTCTGCATGCAAAAGCGTAGTATGCGAGGGCAGGAGCGGAATCTTGAAGTTAGTTCTTTTTTTTTTACAAAAAAAATATTGAATAGAAAATTCTTTCAACACAAACTAATCCAGCATATACTATTGATCTTTGCCTGCGGGATAAGATTGCACGAGAAAGACGTAGGTATAATGATATCCTTCTATCAGCTCTAACTCTTTTTAACAAGTCTTTTCATGTAGACATATTTTATCTGCATTGCTAGCCTGAATATAGAACTAATCACGTAGTAAGAACGGCAGGGAGTTCAGGTATCTGCATTGCTAGCCTGAATATAGAACTAACCACGTAGTAAGAACGGCAGGGAGTTCAGGTATCTGCATTGCTAGCCTGAATATAGAACTAATCACGTAGTAAGAACGGCGGGAGTTCAAGTACTTTAAAGAAAAATTGAGTTGGAAATCTTTGGAATATTTTATGGTAATAGTATTTTCAGTTTGTTAGTACCAAGTGTTTGTGTTGAAATTGTGTTTGTGTACTTGAGGTGACTTGTGTCACTAAACGGTGCCATGTTCCATGTAATTTCTTCTTCTTTCTGATGATAGTCAGTCTCTCATTGTCGAGTACGGTTGTTCGTTATTCTGCAGGTGAAAGGTCAAATCTAATAGCCGCAGCACCTACCTTCCAATCCTTACACTTAACTTATATATATTTATTATGTGATAATTTTTATTTGTCAATAATAGTGGATCCGAGTCGAACGCCATATAAATTGTATATTATTATTATTAAAAGACGCATGTGCGTGTATTTTGAGTTTCAATAATTCTAATGTTTCAAGGATTTATCATCCTTCACCATAATTATGAGTTGAATACAAAAATTGTTTGTTCTTTATTATTGGTATTCTGGATTGTATATTTTCAGACATCATCCCATCCCATATATTCAGTGGTCCTTATGTGTAGGCGCTTTTGCGGTGATAATACAAAACGAAATACAAGCCATGTATTTAATCATAACAAAAATGATATTTATACAGCACCGTTTAGAGAGCAGACTTTTCTCAAGGGTGCTTGCTATAACTAGGGAACTGAACACATTATTATGGACAGATTTAAAAAAAAGAAATATGTTTAGTGTACGTTAAGAAACGCGATGGCCGCGATCATAAGATTAAGTACTTCCCTGCATCTGCATATGTTTAGAATGACATATTTGGTAAGAAAACCGCAGAAAACTTACTTAGGGAAGATGAAACTAAGAAACATTTGTAAATCTTCTGATATACGCTTTAAGTGGTGTGTAACATAGTGTATATATTGTTCATATATACTCATAAAGTTTGATAAAACTCACCAATAAGGGTTATATTGAAAGGTTGTATTGGTTATTTAAAAAAATAAGCCTTAAGTTTTCTCAAATAATTAATAAAAAGTTACACCTTTAAGCGAAAAATGAGTAATAAACGCTTGAAATAAAACCAAAATGAAAGGAATTTTATTTTTTAAACCAAAGCATCGCAGTCTTCTTGGGAATTATAATTATTTTTTTATTTTCCTCATTTCATTTTTTTTGGATACTTCACTGCAAGAAACCGACCTGGATCTGAGGAATTCCGGAAGCCAAATAAAATTTGAACGTTAGTTTTACAGAGGAGGTTAAATTGCTCCTCGCCCGACTCCCAAGGTGATTATTACCACAAAGACGAGCATTTTGCACCATTTTTACGGAGCATTATTGTTAGCGTAATGTTACCTTCTGTATTTACAGCTTTTTTATACTGGCAATATATTTTCTACCACTAATAATAGCCGGTCGAAGAATAAAATTGTAATTGGTAAAAGGTCGTTAAAACACACATTTTTTGCCAATTAACGAGTATCGTGGATTGTTTTCTTGGAGTACCAAGACCGTTACACAAGACCAAAAAAATGCATTTAATTTTTGAAATTTATGGTTTTTGGACGAGATTTTAAGAGTTCTCATTGTATTATGCAATTTTTGTTAAGAATAAACAAACAATAAGACGCTGTCATAAGTTCAATTGATCAATTCAAAGTCCATTGGTTAAAATCCCAAAGCGTTTAACCGGTCACATGTCGGTTTTCAAAAAAACTCCAACTCGTTTAAGGACCTTTACGATACGTTAAAAAAAACGTAGCAAATTTCAGTATTCGCCAAAATGTTTTTTTAGAACAACCTCTGATATCATCAAATTTCTATATATACGAGTATAATATTAGTATTATCAACTAATTAAATTGATCTGTCGCATATTTCGGCACTCGATTGGTTCAAAAGCCAAACTACGAGCTACGAGTATATTCAAATATTGTATTAGGTGTTAACATAAGATGTGTCCGTTTTTTTTTCCAAATTTAAAAATAAGCACCAAAAGTAAAACAAAATGGTAAAGGTTATACGTCATTAGAAAGAAAATTTTCTGTTCTACAAGACATTGTGTTTGCTATTACGTTACATGTATTATTTTATTTGATTACAAGCCTTCAAAATGGAATGTCAAGTAGATGAAAGTGAGCATTTTCGACACCTCCATCGTTCGCGTTCAATTGCGGGAATAAAGCTGCCAAAGCTGCTCGCGATATTTGCAAAGTGTACGGTGAAGATGCTATGAATTAAAATACAGCTTGTCGATGGTTTTTGCGTTTCAAAGACGGTAATTTCGACCTTAAAGAAATGGGAGTGTTCCGGACGACCAGTGGACTTCGATGAAGACCGCTTTAACTATATTATTCATGAAGATCCCTTTCAAAACACCGTAGAATTGACTGAGAAGATGAATTGTACTCGCATGATTGTATACCGCCATCTTAAATCAATGGAAACAGTTCAGAAGTTCGGCGCTTGGGTTCCACATGTTTTGAGTGAAAACAACAAAAATCAACGTTCGACAATTTCTGTTGGTTTGCTCGCGCGTCATCGAGCTACGCATGGCCACGAGCAAAGGTTCCTTTACCGCATCATTACTGGTGATGAAAAATGGTGCCTTTAAGTTAATATGAAGAAACGGAAATAATGGGTGAGTTATGGTCAACAAGCAGCGTCCAGAACGAAACAAGGTTTGCATCCGCGCAAGACGATGATTTTCATCTGGTGGGATTTGCAAGGCGTCATCCATTACGAGATACTTGAACGCAATCAGACAGTCAACGCGGAGCTATATATTCTGCAAATGCAGCGGCTCAACACTGCAATTCAACAAATAAGGCCGGATCGGCAATATGGCGTTATTCTGCAACAGGATAACGCCCGCCCTCATATCGCCAACATTACGAAAAATGCCATTCAAACGCTTGGTTAGGAAGTCCTGCCGCATCCTCCATATTTTTCAGATTTCGCGCCGTCGGTTCCCACCTTTTTCGGTCGCTTTCGAACAATTTGCGCGGCATTTCCTTCAATAATGACGTCGAATTGCGGACATGGTTGGACGAATTCCTCAAGTCAAGACCGGATGGTTTTTATCGCACAGGCATCGAAAAACTTGTAGAACGTTGGCAAGAAGTTGTAAATAATGAAGGAGAAAACATTATTTACTAATTTGTTGTAAAATAATGAAAGAGAATATATTATTGACTAATTTGTTGTAATTTTTTTTGTCGTGTCCTCTTGTTCTCTTTATTTGAAAAAAAAACGGACACAACTTATGTTAACACCCAATATAACATTCATTCCGCATCCCAAATTCAATAAAATTTTCATCACCATCATGCCATGTCCCTATTGGGACAGGCAAAGATAACATACCTACACTTCATTCTATCCTACCACATATCTATCCTTTAAATCATGTCCACACAGCTTGTCATGCATACTATTTCATTATAAATGCTTTTCACTCTTCCTTCATTCAGAATCATATTCATTTGGTTGTGTCACGTTCCTAGGTCTTCTCAAAGTTCTCGCATTTTTTGTTCTAATTGTACGTAGTAAATCTTTATACATTCATTGTTTTTACATGACCGAACTATTCCAATGCTTCTTTCTCATCTTGTGCAGTGCATCTTCTTCTAATCCGCTTTATTCCCTAGCTTCCTAATTCCTTAAGCTCCTTTGAACATATCTCAGTTTGCGTTCTAATATCTCATTTATAGGGCAGGATTTTTTTCAATTTATAACGGCTGTTTTCTAAAAATATTTCCTCAGTTGAGGTTTGTTTTGAAGAGGTAGCTATCAAACGCCGATCAATTATGAACGAATGATGTCAGAAATAATCTTAAAAACCAAAATGCCGATAGTAAATTTCATTCCAATAATGTCGACATCAGATCAATATTCTGTCTGCCATTGGGGCTTGTAATGGCATTGGGGCTTTTCTTTTTCAAGTCTTCTTTCGAACACCTTACGGGGCACAATGGGCTATCCATCAGGTGCGACATGTCGTCCCACATACAAAATGGTGGATCCTTAGCGCTAATCTTCCATCTGAAGAGATTACCTCTAGATTCATCCACGTGGGTTCATAAGCGATTAAAAGACTTCCATAAGGGCAATGCTCCGCCGGCAGACTCTCCAACAACTACTACGGATAATGAAGGACAAGTTACTATTCACCAGACTATTTTTACGAAATACCATTAACGTCAAATGATAAACCAAAAGGGATGGTTATTCAATCTGCAACACGGCTTTATCTGGTTATCTTCAAATCTTAGGTCCTATTTTTATCTCTGCTTAAAAAAAATCCAGTTAAACATAGTCGAAACCTCGTCGCTAATTATTCCTCGAATTATTAAAATTAAACTCAAATATTTTCTTTGGTCTATTTTTGGAGCAAGGATCACTGTCAGTTTTTTATGAAATTTTGGTTAACCAAGACGAAGTCATCGAATAAATTGAGATTTTCTTAAAATTAAAATTTCTTCACTCAAACCTATATTTTTAAGAATCGTGTAATGAACGATAATAGGATAAAGAAAAGTTCCAAAGGATCAACCTTTTCTTAATTGATTCCTCTGAAGAGTGGAACAGCTGAGTGGGCGTGTTGTTTTAATTAACTAGAACTTAGCTTTATTTGACGTGACGTCGATTAGAGCGGGAAATACTTGGCTCAAGAACGGCTGACATATATCTTTTGTTTATAGCGTTGTTCTGATTGGCGGCAATTTAAGAAGGGAAGTCGAGTGATTGTTTATTAAAAATCTTAAATTGATTCACTCGGAAAAACGTTGGGTCATTGTTAATTATTTCATGGCACTTGTCGATTGCAAAATATATTTATACGAGTACACCCGTCCCTCGATTAACGCGGTTTTTCACAACGGATTTTTTTAGAAGGGAGTTTTTTTCTAATATTTAAATATATAATTGAAGAAGATAGTCCTAATTAATATTTTAAATAGTTAAACCACTACTCCACGGTGGCGAATCCACGGAACAATTACTATTGCAATTATTACTCAGACTACCTCGAATTAAAATAAATAAAATTCGAGATAGATATTTTAATATTGATTTTTCAACATCGTGCATCAAAATTTAAAAAATCATTTAATTGAGGATATTTTAAAGTTTGTATTTATGCTACTGACGCATCACAATAGGTACCAATCGATTTATGGAGGTAAACATTTTTTCAAAATTGTATTTATTCTAGAAAGTAAAAAAATATTTTATGGCACTGCATGTGTTCATAATTATTATTATTCTTTTTCTTCTTAGACTTCAAGAGTCTGTTACTGCAGGATTGTCCTCATGTGATGCTGAGCTCCAGCTATTTCTCCATCGTTTCGGGGGTCTCCCTGGTGGATGCCGTCCATTCGGCACCCCATGTAGAGCTATGTATGGAATTCTTGTGGGATTCATTCTCTGTATATGTTGGTACCAATGATAATTATTATAATTTCATATTATATAAACTGCTGATAAAATTACATGATCATCACTAATTATCCGGCCCTTCAGCCAGTCAGTTCAGCATCGCGTTGTTCCTTATTTGTGTGAACATAAATATTCTACCGTACAATACGTTTCGTCATAAAATTGCATCATCAGCACTAATTATCCGGCCATTCAGCCATTCAGTTCAGCATCGCGTTCATCCTTATTTGTGTGAACATAAACATTCTACCGTACAATACGTTTCGTCATAAAATTGCATCATCAGCACTAATTATCCGGCCCTTCAGCCAGTCAGTTAAGCATCGGGTTCTTTCTTATTTGTGTGAACATAAACATTCTACCGTACAATACGTTTCGTCATAAAATTGCATCATCATCACGAATTATCCGTCCCTTTAGTCAATCAGTTCAGCATCGCGTTCTTCCTTATTTGTGTGAACATAAACATTCTACCGTACAATATGTTTCGTCATAAAATTGCATCATCATCACTTATTAAAATTGCATCATCATCAGCATCGCGTCCTTCCTTATTTGTGTGAACATAAACATTCTACCGTACAATACGTTTCGTTATAAAATTGCACCATCTTCACTAATTATCCGGCCCTACAGCCAGTCATTTCGGCAGCGCGTTCGCCCTTATTTGTGTGAACATAAACATTCTACCATTCAATACGTTTCGTCATTTACCGGTCTTCTTCCTCATCGTCAGATCATCATCTAATCAGGTGCACGTCACTACTGCAATAAATCTCATACGATTCTTACAACATTTGGACAATTTGAGTTCCGGACAGAACAACATAACCTTAACGTACATAATATAATATTTCTTAATACGCCTTTATCTAGATTATTTCAGGTTAACATGTTTTAAAATTTGACAGCCTTACAATGTCGAGCCAAGTTACAAAAAAGAAACTCAAGAGACAAGCTAATTGTTTAGTGACGAAAATTCAGAAAGGAGAAAACATATCATCTAAAGCCAAGTTCCACGGATTCAATGAATCAACTATTAGAACAATAAAATTCAACGAATCAACCATTAGAACAATAAAATTTGACAGCCTTACAATGTCAAGCCATGTAATGAAAAATAAACTCAAGAGACAAGCTAATTGTCTAGAGTTGAAAATTCAGAACGGAGAAAAAATATCGTCTATAGCTAAGTTCCACGGACTCAACGAATCAACTATTAGAACAATAAAAAAAATAAACGTTTATAAGGAAGAGTAAAAAAAAGCTCCAGATCACTGTCAAGTTCTAAAGTTATCGCTGTCAAGTTCTTACACTAGAGATACTATTATTAAATTTATGAAAAAAACTCTGATTACCTGGATGAAAGATAGTACTAAAAAAGACCTAGAGATAGCAATATAATAAAGCAAAAATCAATGAAAATATATAACCATCTTAAAGAATAAATTCGAATTACATCATCTGACGTTGAAGGAAAATTGAATTATTGCGCAAGCAAAGGATGGGTTGAGAGGTTTAAAAAAGACATTCTCTCCGTACTCTCAAATCAAAAGGCGAACTTGCATCTGGTAATGAGAGAACAGCGATGCAATTTTTACCAAATTTTAAGAGTGTAATTGAAAAAAAATTATATGTCCTGATCATGTATTTAATGCCGATGAGACTGGACTATATTAAGAGAAAATGTCTACCAGAAAATATTTAACTAAAGCTGAACAAAAAAAACTGTTCGTGTGTTCAATGCAGCAAAGGATTGGGTGACGTTATTATTATGCAGTAATTCATCTGATGATCTAATTATGAAACCGTTGGTGATCAAGCAAACTTTTTAAACCACGATCATTAAAGGGTGTAAATATGAACGATCTTCCGGTATACCAGAGAGCTAACAAGAAAGCTTGGATGACAATTTTTAAAGAATGGGAATTTTAATTGTTTTGTTCCGGAGGCGGAAAGACACATTATGAAAAAAACTCTTCCATTCAAAGTGCTGTTGTTTTTGGATAACGCACCTGGTCATCCACATGACATACAACATCCCAACGTTAAAGTTGTATTTTTACCACCAAATACTGCTTATTTAATTCAACTATTTTTTAATATACCCTGACTGGATATATTAAAAAAATGTGGGCACCAATGCGAATTAAACCCGCAAAACATCAGGTTTGAGAAAACAGGCATCTTAACAACTAGACCACGTACTATAAGTCTTCACGACGGGCATCAATTGAAATATTATTCAATTTACACCTTATTTATTGTAATTACTAATTAAAGTATAGGCTTTTCAGCTTAAGAGTAAGTGTGAAGCAGGAACAGAAATAAATAAAGTCTTTTGTTCTTATCTGCAAGCAGTGTTCATTTGAAAATATATAATTTTTAACGAATTAAACATTAAAAAAATAGTATTATTCTTTGATAAATTCGGTATTATGCAAAATTTCGATAGTGTGAGCTTACTATGATGGTGTTTCAAGAACATATTCCACATTCTCAATTAATGTAACCAACTAATCATTGTTGGGAACTAATAAGGCTGGGAACACCCAAAATTGAACGTATTACCATTTTCCTATCGAGTGTATAAAACCACGAAGTAATTCACTACTTTGTTAAAAAAAGTTTTACTTAACAAAAAACATGATTTTGCATAAACTTTTGAATAAAAAAAATTCATCGATGTTAAATGACAATTTCCCTTCATTACCTTATTTCTCGTAATTTTTATAATTCCCTGAATGTTTCCAATGCTATAGATTTCAGAAAATTTCGAGTAAAAGGCTTTAAAAATGATTTGAAATTCAAATTTGGTCACCTTACTCCTTCAACAATAATAAAATCCCTTGCCTTATATAGAAGGTGAAATATTTTTTCAATTTACAATTTATTAAAGCGCAAAATTTTAAAATATTTTTTTAATTGAAAACCCGCCAAGCGAATGAAATATTCGTACTGAAATAACGGAGCATAGTTAATTACAAGAAAAAACTGGATTTTGTTTTAAATTTACTTTAAAAACCGTACACTGGTGGACACTGAACTTGACCTGAAAGAGTGGACCTGATTGATGTTGCTAAAATATTCCTCCGATTTTCGGATACATTGTCTATGGTATAAATACAATATGGAGAGGCGTGTGGTCCCTAAAAGCGTAGACGACGCACATAAGAAAGACTTCCAACTGGCCAAATGAGGGACGCAGCAGTACAACCATTAACCGCTACTTTTTGAACTGCTGAGTACAGGGATGGATGGAGAAGATAAGTCAAAGGCTATCTAAAAGTCACTGATCACGCCGATGCGTGACGCGAAGTATCGTCTTGTTGGGCCGCCCTATCGTTGCTGCGGCCCCGTCATGATGGGCCCCCCTGTCGCCGCGACTGGCCCGGTGTGGTGTTATTCTCACCTACGTTGGATGGTATTATTGTCACCAACTATCGATATTACCGTGACAGGAGAGCGTCGCCCACTTCCTTCACTTGTTCGTAGACCATCGCCGGGAGAAGACCTCAATCCGGGCCAGCAAGACGCCGGCGTGCTCCATCACCGAAACCTGGGACGAGTTACTTGTTACCAGCCGCGAACATCGCCAGAAGTTCAAGACGAGTTACCTGTTGTCAGCCGAGATCTCCGAATCCCGATATCCACGCCATCACCGAACTCTACCAACCGTGAGTAAAATTCCTATCATCCTATTCTTTCAAGTGATGGATAGCTTGTTCGGAGTTTCGGTCCGATGGTAGGACACCTTACTCCTTCATCAGATAAGTTCTGACTGTTAAGATATTTATTGGAAATTTTTGGATCTTTTTGGGAATCGGGAAAGGATAGGTTTGTGGTAAATGTTTAGATTTTATGAATGATTATGAGAAATTATAAACGATTAAATACATATATAAATAAGATGATATATACATAATATTAAATACAAATATACATAAATTTGTGTCGTCACACACTGTTTTATATTGAATGGGTGAAAAAAAAAAAAAAAAAAAAAAAATGATGGTGAATAAATTATAAGAATGAATATAGTATATGTAGATAAGTAAATGAGTGGGGAAACGTGTGTGACTTTTATAAATATATTAAGGTGTAGAAAATGTTTATTGAAGGTGAGAAATGCGGTTGCCTATGGGGGTAAACTGTCTGCCGGAGGAATTATCGATGATGGGGTGTTCAGAGTGACAATCGGGGGGTCATTTGGGGGGATGATTAGAGTTAAAGTGGGGGGGGGTCGGGGGGATGTTTCGCAATATTGAGTTCGGACGAGTGTGTCTGTAACTGGTGTTCGCGTTGTAGTTATCTAAGGCTTTTATGACTGGGTTGGGATGACGGGATATAGAGCTGTAGAACCAGTAGTTTGGTATCTGCGTGGAGTCTTGAATTACGGACGATGTAGGGTGCTTTTAAAATTATGCGGAGGGCTTTGTTTTGAATGATCTGAATGTGATGTAGCGTTGTTTTCTTCGCGTGGCCCCAGACCGGAAGGGCGTATGTCAGTTGCGGTCTGACGATCGCTTTATATAGGTGGAGTTTAGTGCGCGTGCTAAGTTTGCTGTATTTACTGATCAAGGGAAATAATGATTTGAGTGTTGATGATGATGGATGTTTTAAAGAGTGTTACTGGTTATTTACCATTGAGCAAAGTTCCACATATAAGTCATATGATGGACACACCTAAAATTCCCCTAGCAGATGAGGGTTTTAATGTGCCGGCTCAAGTTGACCTTCTACTCGGCTCTGATGTTCTTGGCCAGGCTTTGGATGGTACTCAGGTCTCTTTGGGGCCCGGCAGGCCTATAGCCTTCGGCACGATCTTTGACTGTGCATTACTGAGACCTATTCAAGACCCAAACTCAGCCCATACTCGCGGCTCTCTCAGCCCATGCGCTTCAACTCAAAAGCGACTCAACCCAAACTCAGCCCATACTCGCGGCTCTCCCAGCTCATGCGCTTCAACTGAAAAGCGACTCAACCCAAACTCAGCCCATACTCGCGGCTCTCTCAGCCCATGCGCTTCAACTCAAAAGCGACTCAACCCAAACTCAGCCCATACTCGCGGCTCTCTCAGCTCATGCGCTTCAACTCAAAAGCGACTCAACCCAAACTCAGCCCATACTCGCGGCTCTCCCAGCTCATGCGCTTCAACTGAAAAGCGACTCAACCCAAACTCAGCCCATACTCGCGGCTCTCTCAGCTCATGCGCTTCAACTCAAAAGCGACTCAACTCAAACTCAGCCCATACTCGCGGCTCTCTCAGCTCATGGAGGTACAAAGATTTCTTTCAGTCAATGAAGATAAAACCACTCACAGACTTACTACTCAGCACATCACGTGGTTGCTCAACCCACCTTCAGCTCCATCATTTGGCGGTCTCCATGAAACCGCGGTAAAATCCACAAAACAGTTACTTTATAGAATCGTAGGTGATCAGCACTTGACCTTTGAGGAATTTACCACACTCTTGACACGAATCGAGGCTGTCCCTAACTCCTACCTCCACACCCTTCAAACCCGCTCCAAATGGCTTTCACCATCCTCCTCTCCTCAAATCGGAGAGCTCGTCCTGATCAAGGAGGACAACCTGCCGGCACTGAAGTGGCGACTCGGACGCATCACCCGCACCATACCAGGCAGCGATGGAGTGACACGTGTGGTGGCACTCAACACGGCGGTCCATGGGAGGTCCTCCCGGCGCCCCAGGATGATCACGCCGATGCGTGACGCGAAGTATCGTCTTGTTGGGCCGCCCTATCGTTGCTGCGGCCCCGTCATGATGGGCCCCCCTGTCGCCGCGACTGGCCCGGTGTGGTGTTATTCTCACCTACGTTGGATGGTATTATTGTCACCAACTATCGATATTACCGTGACAGGAGAGCGTCGCCCACTTCCTTCACTTGTTCGTAGACCATCGCCGGGAGAAGACCTCAATCCGGGCCAGCAAGTCGCCGGCGCGCTCCATCACCGAAACCTGGGACGAGTTACTTGTTACCAGCCGCGACCATCGCCAGAAGTTCAAGACGAGTTACCTGTTGTCAGCCGAGACCTCCGAATCCCGATATCCACGCCATCACCGAACTCTACCAACCGTGAGTAAAATTCCTATCATCCTATTCTTTCCAGTTTGGCTCACGCCGAACTAGTCACAATGAGCCACAAGATAGGAAGATTATTTAGTTTCTGTGTACATTAAATTCATATTACTTAACCATTTTTTTTTATTTTCATCCTACATGTTCAATGAGGAATACCGGGGTGCCATAAAACGTATCCACCCAAGTTAGTCCACAGCCTTGCATTTCACATCCCTCCTAGTCATAACCGAACTAGTACCGAGGTGACCTATGACTGTTGGAATAATTTATTTTAAGTGCGTTGGAGAATTACTCCAGGACTCTATATCTTAACTATATAGGCACGTATACATATCTGTAATTACACCATCTCTGATATATGGTATGCGAATTATGGGTTCTCTACAGACGACACTTAGGACACTCGAAAAATGTCAGCAAACGCAAACAACGAAGGTACGATGGTATCGCTGAGTATCAAACGAAGTTTTAACAAGAGCAAACTGCTGTGGCATCGAGGTTCTGGTGTTGGGTGCTCGCCAGCGTTGGTCTGGACACGTAGCTCGCATAAAGAATATCAAGAAATATCGTCTTCAGTGAGCTGACTAAAGAGCAAAGCAATATATCTAAAGATGTACTGAGTAAGACGTTTAAAAACATTAATGCTCAATATAACTGGGAGCAAACAGCAGGTGGCGTAGAACTGCTGTTGGTTATCAGGGATCCAATGGAGACAGAAGACGCATACAAGCTGCAGGTACTGAACTCCTTGTCTCATATCTAAAAGGATATGCCTATCACAAATTAGCTTATGCAGCCATATCCGGTGGCACCAACGTCAACTACCAGGATCCCCCACTTTGAATCGTGCCTTATATTATAGTCGTCATGGGTAATGGGCATTCATTCACAGTAATAATATTGACTATTAACTGTTCAGTTCAATTTTAGAAAAACATGGTTCCTTAATGTTATACTCGTATTTGAGTTAAAATGAAAATTGTGAAGCATGGGTGAAGAAAGTGATGTTAATGGCAAAATTAGAGGGTCAGTCATTCGGTGTTGAATCTCTATTGGTCTATATTGAGAGGTCGAAGATTAGTTGGTTTGGACATGCGATTTGAATTTCATAAAGAAGGCGTACTGTGCAGTGGACTTAGTATATAAAGGGTAAGTAGGCTGTAAACTTATGTAGAAATAGTTACAAGGTTTTTGACACTACAGTAGAAATCGATAGATTACCTTGCTATGGAACTATTTTGCTCATCAAACTGGATGAATAGTTGTGTTGGAAGCTTAGAATTTCCACTTTATCGGTAGGGATTGGGTAACTTTCTTTGTGTGCTTTTGGAGAGAGCAAAATAACAGACCAAGTGTTGAATAGATACCTTTTGAACTCATTCCTCGAGGAGATTTATCATCCCACCTTTTTCTTTCTTCATTCATATGTTTCACATATCCGAACTGCTGATTCAAAAATATTGTAGAGCTTGACCGAGAGACATCATTGTCTTCATCCCCATTAATTGAGTTTGAGGGTTTAGAGCCATTGGATTAGGCATGGAACTACGGTTCTTCATCTTACGTAATAGTTTTAATATCCAGCTCTTAATAAGGCAACAATATTTGCAAACATCTAGCGCGTATAAATATTATAACCATACAAAGTCTTTCACCAGAATGGGACCATTTTTTAAATCGTGTAACCTAAACCCCGGGTGGAAGTCAAACGTTTTAGTAACTAGACCACGAAAGTTACCAACTAAAATGCTGGGATTTGGCTGTGGGACTCAGACGGAAAACATTTTTGTAAGAAAAAAGGAAAATATTTTATTATACAACTATTTTTTATAATTGATTTGTTTTTATTCCCAATACAAGCTTGGCCCTTTCACACTAGAATTTTCAATTACATTATAGGATCTGTCTAGTGTGATTGATTGTTAGGAACATTTAACGTTTATATTTCTAGTAATGCTGAATAGCTCACAACTCCTCGAACCATCCTTGCAACGTTTACTAGGAGCCATAGATTTCTTCGTACACTCAAGAAATTACATCCAAGTATGCCCAAACGCTGCTGCTGAGTAGGACAAAGTCATGAATAGGCATCAAATTTACTCATATGGATATATCGCAGTTATTTTTTCTGTACTTTCTCTACCATGAGTGAGGTTTATGCTCCCAGTACCCGTACCAAGTACAATAATTTCTTTCTATTATAAATTAAGTGACTCAATCACGGTGTGGGATCTAGTAGAAAGAATTGCCTGGTTGAAGTAAAAATGGGTAGTTAATGTTGCTTGTACGATAAATAATTGACCAAGCTTGTATATGAATGGAACCCTTACACCAACTAATTCTCGCCATTTCAGCCAAGCTGAGGATATTCGGTGCTAAATATTTTAATCTAGGTCTCCTGATGAGTGGATCATGGTCCCCAAGTACTTGTACTCCTGACACTTTTCTATTTGTTGACCATTGATGTTGATTGAGGTTGTGTCTGTGCCAGGGTCATTCAGAACCATATACATGGTTTTTGAGACGCTTAGCTTCAGTCCACCACCACTCAGCTGGTCTCTCTAGCCTTGCAGTACACCTTCCAGCTGTGCTCTATTACCGGCGCACATTGCGACGTCATCCGCGTCATAGCTTAGTAACATGTGAAGGCTTTTTCTGACTAGCCAAAAATATGTTAAGAGGCTTATATGAGTATGTGGTCGAATCAGGCTGTGAAATTGATTGTGGTCATTATAAAAAATCAATTCGGAAACTACAACATTTTCAGAAGTTCGTTCTTTGTATTGTTTTGCACATTTGTTGTAAATAAAACCGCCTGGTGGGCTTATTGCCATGCGGAAATCTCTTCCAACAAACCAGAAAGGTGTCAAAAAGTCTAAAGTGAAAACCTTATTTTTTCAAATATCGAAAATCGTACTCGTAGCCCCCGAGTTGGAAGACAGGCGTCTTATTACAAACTAGATCACGCAGGTGATGTTCCAAAATACATGCAAAAATATGTATGAAATGACGTAGATACCTTAAATAATAGAAAAGAGACCAAAACGCCAAATATTTTTTAGAGGCTTTCGCGTTTCTTCATATCAGTTGTATAAAATTTTTTCGAGTTGTGTATCGCGTGGTTTGGCTCATGATGTTGACGTTTCAAAAACGTTGCAGTGTTCATCTTCAGAGCTTTTTTATAAGATTGCGAAATTGATTTCAAATTAGTCTTGAAGATGAATACTGCAACACCAGTCTCATAAGCCGAACATTAATACTTCATACAACTAATATAAAAAGTGTTCACTATTGAAATTTTTATCATACAAAGATCATATGTTTCAGAATAAAGTTTTGTTACCTCTGATTATACTCGTCCTGGAGCGGTCGTTTCAAATTATCTAGTTTAATTTTTTTTCTAAAAATTGGATGGAAAAGTTTTCTTTATTCATTACGCGGTGAGTCCCTGGAGAATTGCTTGAATGTAAAGAAAGAAAATTAAAAAGACATCTCCTGGCGAATAAAATAAAAATAAATGTACATTGTATGGCGCGAAAAAGACTTTTTCAAATAGTGGCTGAGGTGAGAAAAAATAAAGAGAATATGCGACGTATTTTACGGAGCCTCATAAATTGGTTTTTAAAGAAAAGAATCTCAATTAGTTTTAAGTGAGTTGTACTCGTAATAACATCACTGGCGTGGCGTCCTCACCTTAAGGTCATTATGAAGATGAGGAAAACAACTTTTATTCCAATGTATGAAAATTAATATATTAAATAATAAACAAGATAGATAACATATAAGTTTTACTTTAATTTAAAATTAAGACGGAAAATGGTCAATCGGTTCATACACGTGTGTAATATGCTTTTTGGTGTTGAAACACTGACCCTGAAGGTAACTACAATGAATGCGTTCATACCCTTAAACGATTGCAGAGATATTCACTCAACTAAATAAAAAAAATCTTGTTTAGTCTCAACTTTCATTAATTATCAAAAAAATAATCATTTACCGATAATTTTTTTACAAATAAAATAAAAAGTTAAAAGAGGCGCACAAAAAAACAGTCTCTCCTGAAGCATTCCCAAATCCCAGTTTTATAAGGATACAAGAAGCAAAAAACATAATTTATTTTCAGCACCTCACTTTCTGCGACAAAAAATACTTTTTTGTCCTACCCTCGCACGCCCTTAAAATGTCAGCCAGTGGTAGATATGTGCACAGAGTTGTAAGATTTAAATTATATAAAATTTTGACTTTGATAACTGAAATTGGCACGATTAAACTTTCAGTCAGAGTTGGCTAAACGCATTAATTTAACCAGGGAGAGATTGCCCATACAATCAGACACTTGGGGATGCTATTATTTTAGTTTAATTTCAAAAGTTACCCTAATGACTGAATTAAAACTTTTGACTCACTTATTCTTCAAAATATCAAAAGGGGGTTTTATTATTATGAAATGATAGATAATAATTTTGTTCCCAAAACAGTGGCACGAAGTAATGCCAAGGAGTGAAATTCCGTAAGGAAAAGGATTTTGGGGTTATCAATCAACATTTCTACTAAGATACGAGTATTACTGTAAATTTGCATACTCGACACGGGGTCTGGCTTTAATTTTGGAGGAATCTTGTAAGAGTTCAGGATAAATGGGATCAAAGATTTTCTTTAACATAGTACTTGCGCTATTTTCAAGCAGATTTTGTTTATTGGATTTCTCTGTTTATCACTTCTTTTTTGAAGTCGTAGTAATAATATGAGAATAATTTATATAGCATCGTTAAGGGAGAAAACCTTCCACAAGGGCGCTCCAACTCGTAGTCATTTTTAACTTTTCATGCAGTCAGACTCAGCTACAACATTTGTTGTAAGACTAACTCCATCACGCCGTTGGCATATTTAAAAAGCGATTAAAAAAACTATTTTAAGTCTGTCGTTTAATGTGCTTCATTTCTGATGTTATCTTTTTTCTTCAGCATCCCTTGCTTTTTACTTTGATTGATGATATCTCATTTTTATTGTTGTTCTTTATTGTTCATAAATTTTGTAAACATGAATTAAAATATGAATTATTTTGCGACCATTTAACTTCCTTAATTTATTTTTTCTAGAAAACGCCATTTGTAATAAGCTCGATAAATTGTTTAACAATTAAGTGTTGAATAAAGGAAGAAATAAGTACGTACATGTGTGTAATTTCAACGGCTGTATTTTTGATCACTCTAAAGGGATATTCTAAAGGGAACGAGGATAGCCTATTCATAACATGACGACCTAAATGGCTCAGTAAGTAAGACTTTCGAACCGGAGGTAGTGAGTTTGTTTCCCCTTGTTACCCAATTTTCATTAAAAGGTTTTGTTGTAGCGATAGCCACAAGGTAATAAACCCACCAGGTTGAACTGTACACAGTCAAAATGGAATATAATTTAATATGTAATCCGTTCATTCATCTATTCAACGCTTAAACATCTTTGTCTACCATTCGCCTCTATTCTTCACCCTCATTGATTTATCTATCCTAAGCAGTTTCAGTCCTTCCTCAGTTATCTTTCCTAGATATGTCTCGGTTATCCGATAAGTCTACTTTTTGTAAGGATCACCAATATACTGTTTTGGTAGACAATCTGAGGTAACTCTAAAAAAAATGTGACAGTCATCTCAGCTTTCTTTCTATTCTTCTTTTGGTTGATACCCTTCAACATACCTGAATTAGTGATTTGGATATACATACTGAAAAAAGTGGCTGGGATATAATTTTGTCTTCGATCTCATTCATCGAGCATTCAGGTTTAAAACCACTAGAGCAGACACGGAACTCACGGCTTGTCATCGCAGATGTTGGTAGAACTACTATACGTGAAGATTTATCGTTATTGTAATCAGACTGTAATATTTTTTTGTGTACCATCGGAAATCGAACATGGAACTCCTGGGTGGGAGTCAACCGTTCTACACACTAACCCACGGAGGTCAATGCAATGGACAAAATAATTTATTTCTTACGTCATACTTAATGAGTAATTTCTCTGTCTAATGTGTATACCATTTCTCTGTCTAATGTGTACACCATTTCAGTTTAACATTTTTTATGATGATGGTGGCCGAAATCTCTATTTCTTTTTACGCTATTCTTTTTAACTCGGTCCGCCATCGGATCCAATACAGTACGGTGTGCCATCGGATCCAGTTTGCTGATGAACAACGAATGATTCACTTAAAATAAACTACGGTACAGCTTCCCTTCCGACTGAAAAATGACATTGGAACGTCTGAGGGAATCCTTAACTACGAGGCCCAGTAAGGACGGCGACAACGATGGTACCAAAAAAAAGGTCTTAGCCTGATAAATGAGTTAGTCATGTAACAATAACCATATGCGATAGATCTGTGTTACTATTATACGATCTGTGTTACTATTATAAGATATATTATGTGCTACTATTATAAGATATGTGCTACTATTATAAGTGTTATAAGCATTCACAACGATGCACATCGAGATACGTAATTTTTTAAACTCAATCACTAATGCTGATAACCTTTGAAGCCCCGTTGTAAGATGCTTGACATCTAATCGGGAGATTCAAGTTTGATTCTGGATGGTGTTAAAAAATAAAAGAGGGTCTCAGTGTAGCAATATTCGTACACGCCGAGAACGATACAGGTACACCACTAAGTCAAAAATTATCACGTTATATTTTTTACATTCTGGTAAAAATATCATAAAGCCAAAAAATATGATTTTTGTTAAGTATTTTTTTAATCAGAAAGCGTAGCATTTAACAAAACTTAATAAGAAAAAAACATTTTAGCATTGGACCATGAAATTTGTTCGTGTTAAATGCGACTTTGAATTACAAGTATAACTAAAAAACCAGTGCAGTTAAACAAAAATGTGGAATCGAGTTGGTGGTGAACTCTTAAATGTTCATTGTATTCCCATGGGTTTCTCTCACTTATTTGCTAGACTTGTTCTGGCAATGCACTCGTACTTCTCGGTGGCTGTAGTCTTTAGTAATCACCTGATTGCACATTCCCTCCGGCTTACAAAGATTGCTACCACTCTAGTAACCTACACCGACAAATTGATATTTTAAAGTCCTTCTTCGAAGAAAAATAGATTTTGAGCATAGTTAATACATTGATGCGGAGTAAAATTAATAATTGAATTGGTCCTTTGACTATATCTAAAAAAAATAATTGATATGAATTATTTTCGAAAAAAATATCAACGTTAGTAATTAATAAAACACGTAATTATATGGTATTATTTTCATATCTTTCAATAAAAATAATCCTTAAACAATCATTCTCTTTTCCAATAAAGATATGTCTTTTCCAAGAATTAAAGTTTCCTTTTTTTTATTCACATGGTAATGCAGAGGTAATCAAGCCTTTCGGTTTAAGATCACTGGAGTAGGTACGGAACTGGTTGTTCGTCATTGCATTTGTTGGCAAACGATGCCGTACGTGAAGAGGCAAAAACATTTGCACAGTTCTAACGCGTGTGAGTATTAAAACCAGACAGGGACTGTTTGTTAATAATTTTTCAGGTAACCTCGAGAAGCGAACCCGGAACCCCCAGGTGGAAGTCAAGCGTATTATTAACTATGCCATAATTTATCTTGTATCCTTTTTACTCTATATTACTCAGTTACTGCCATTTTGACAAAAGTCCTGAGTAAATGCAGCGATTGAATATTCATCTATCTTTCTTCATCGTGTGCACAATGCTGAGCGTTGTGGTCCTTTGTTATGTCTCGAACTTGGCGCACTACCTGTCTCCACCCCTTTCTGGTCCTGAACCATGTTGAATGCAGCGCTTAAAGAGATCAGGTCAACTCCTTTATTTGATCGCTCACCTCATAGATCATCTTCCTCTTGCTCGCTTTCTCTCAACTGTCCCCGTGATTTTTTCCTAGCAACATGCCCAAATTATGTTATGATTTTTTTTCGACATGTTGTTTAAAGTCTTTAGGTAATCTCCAATTCTTGGATGATAGAGACGTTGGTGCGCCTTACGGTCCATGTAATACGGCGCATCTACCTCCAGTACCACATCTTGAAGGCATCTATATTTTTTGTTTCCTTCGTTCTCATCATCCATATTTCCACTCCATACAGTGCTATGGAGAATACTCAAGACTTAACCAGACGTCTCTGGTAATATCAACTATGATAATAACTATATATTATTATCTACGGTAAAATCTAACGCTGATGACTCTCTAATATTTCTGATAATAAATAGCCCCTATAAACATTATCAGAAAAAAATCAAACTGCGAGAACAAAGGTCTGAATATAAATATTCATACATTGAAATTAATGCTTTTGTTCTGTATGGACTCGAAAGCTGAATTTTAACACCTAGTAAAAAAATAGAAGCCATTGAAATGTAGGCGTGTGCTGCGTATCCCGTGGTTGAGCCGATTAAAAAAGGATACTTTATATATCACTATTCTAATTATTGTAGGAATCTTTTAACATATTTCTTTTGTTTTAAAAAGAAAAAAAGAGTGAAAAAGGATAACAAAGATTTTTCGAAAAACAAACGTAACATGATTTTCAATTTTCATTCTCTCGAATCGTCCCACAAATCTAGAGAGCGGGAACGCGAGCGAAAGAGTAAGACGCATTAAAATAAGCTGATAGGATAGGCTTGCGGAATGAATGTGACATATTGTTTGATTTCAAGTCCCAGTATTTTCGACAGCTTCAATTCCTATGGTTTATAGCATTAAAGCGTTTTTTTTTAATATTCTTCGAATACATTTAATAAGCAAATTACGTGTGATCTTTTTAAATCGTGTCTTATGACCTTAAGGGCAAATATTTATGAACTAGCAAAAGTTAAAAAAAGACTACTTAGTTTTTGTTTTATTCATTTGTCCATATTTTGTGCTAATGTTTTTTGAAAAATTAAAAATAATTTCTGCATAAGACATATAATGTTTATGACGCTCTGCAAAATGATAAAAACTACGACTTCTGGAAAAAAGGAAAAATGCGCGAGAATTCCACTGAGCGAGAGAAAGCAGTGAAGATAGGAAATTGAGAAAATAGAGAAGAAATGAGAATAAATTCAGATAGACGGAGGTGTAAGAAATCTGGAAAAAGCTGGATGTGAAATTGAAAAAAACGAAGAAACTGAGTCCCAGATCGAAATCGGTGTGATAAGAATAAAATAAAGAAAAGGAGGAAAATGAAAAGAATCTCAGCTGAGTGAAAATGCATTCTTCTCATGATATTGTGCACCGTGCTATGGACTAAATGTCATACCCGATTATTTGAGAAATTCATTTTCACAATAGCAAATAATGTTTAGTTTTTGTAAAAAACAGTAAGCTAGTTAAAAAAATATTTTCGTGGTTGAATTCCGTCTTTAAATTTAAATTCCTTACAAAAGTAAACAAAGCGAACTAAGGTTCCGTTGAATCATCTGGAAATATCAAGGATCTTAGCCGGAATCCATATCAAGTTATAAATATTATCTAGAATGATTCTGTGTTAACTTTTTATTGTATACAGTATAACAACCTAACCTAACCTAACCTAACCTAACCTAACCTGCATACAAGGAGTTTATTGCGTATGATGCGATCTCTTTCAAGCAACCAGAAATATGTTTATGAGATTTTAAGTGAAAGCTAAACTGAAACCATTTTTCAAAATAAATAATGGAAATTGCACCCGTCACCCTTGGATTCGGAGACAGAGGTCTTAGTAACAAGGCCATCGAAGTCATCGTTTGCCATAAAAATATTTTTTTTACCATGACTTTTGAATTTATTGTGACAATTGAAAATATTTTACCTGAATAAAAAATATAGTGCATTTTAAAATCAATAAATAATTTCTTACAAAGTCTGGTCACAAGCGCAACAATGTCGTATTTTAAATGTCTTTTTTAATATACAACTTTGTTTAATGCCCAGCTACTCGTATATTGGTACTGTTTGCAGGAGCTAGATGGGACTGTCTCAGATACAGTACGGATGGTCATATACTATACTGTGGAATGTATCTGAAGGCAGAAGTACTATATGTCGAATCACCTGGTCTATGAGAATAAGAAGATAATTAAAAAAATAAATATAGGTTTATTGATAACAACATAGTCTGTGCACATAAACACAAATCTTGAAATTGCATATATGTTTCAAGATGATTGCGAAGAAAATACATATAAGAGAGAAACTATCAAAAGGTCTGGGCTTAACTCACAGCATTTCTCCAGTCGCAATACACTCCCACCAATAGAAGGCGAACCCGGCCGCGAGGAAATCGGATGTTTTTCAACCCAACCCTCTTGTACATGTAAATTAAAAACAAAAAATAGTTATTGACAATAAATAAGTAGTCAATACAATCAATTCTGTTAAAATAATGTGTCATTTGATATTTTAAATACCCTTAAAAAGTATTTGGTGGATTGAATACTTCAACAATAACATACGAGTATATTCCTCCAAAATATCATATACTTTTTTAATATTTTCTAAATTATTATATATGTATGGCATCTAAATATACGAAAGATGTTTGTATGGCAACCTAAGTTCTCAATTTAGCTAGTAATTGAGTAATGAAATAACCATTAAACTTCCCTTAATCTCTACATGTTCTGGAATCGAGAAGTTACTTTCGAGATATTGGGTGTGCTGAAAGCGTAGATTCACAACCGTTGGTAACCATTTTGTCAGTATTTCTTGTTATATGGTTGATATACTATTGTCATTGGTTTCGTTTTACTATGGAATGCTATTTTTAGTATTACCGTATTGTGTTGATATACATATACTATTTTGTATCGTTTTTGGTTTGTGGTTGATCTACTTCTTTCGAGATACTATATGAAGCGCTTGGGTTTCAAGAACACGTTTATATTGAATGGATATTCTTAAAAAAATAATTTCATATTTTTGTTCAAACTTGATATTATCTTTTCTATATTTCAACTAAAGAAAGCAAATGTGCTTTTGCAAAACATTTCATATTGAATTTTTGTATTGGATAACACTTTCACGATACTCGTATAAAAATCAAACTCGAGGGCTTATTGCAAATTAACAAATCTCTTACAACCAAACCCTGAATGTAAAGAAACAATATATTTTTTCATAAAACCCTACCAGAAATTGTACCCAAACCTTTGCGTTAAAATATTATTTTTATAAAACTAGATCAATATTTTTAATTTCACGTTTACGATGGACATTTGAATGGTTGAAGTAAAATAGGCACTAAGTACCAAAAAAAAACAAAAAAACAAAATATGCAGTTTTGTTCTATATTCAACCATTCATTTGTCTTTTTGATACAGAACTTGTTTTTTTTCTGAATATTTGTAGTTCGATTCCACATTTTATCCTAAAAAAAGGGTCTGGTTTTTGACACATATGTCACTGCCAATTAGTTCTTCAAGAGGAAGTCAATAAATTCGCGATCTCTATAGACATTAAACAATTAAACGTTAATAATATAAAGCTTTTAAATCAAATCATCTATGGTTCACACTGACATGAAGGATTTTCAATGGTAAAAGATAACTGAACTCACGGTAGTCTGGACTCATAAGATGCGGTCAAGAGTAATAGGAATTATCTTTGCTTCATCCGTTATTGCTTTGCAACATTAAACTTCTTAATTATATTTCCAGTTAGATACATTATGTGATCAATCTAAATTGGGTACAATTTTTAAATACGCCACTAATTAATTATACTTTATTTGAATACATTTCATAAATTAATTTATAAATAAAATAAGGCTCTTTGTCTTCCATGTTTTATTTTCTTATTCTTCATTGCACCAAGATAAATCTAGTAAGTTTATTTCCACACGAAAACGTCTTTCACCCAATCAGACACTTTTTATTAAGGGCTCTTCACCGAAATTTGGTTGTTTCAAGCCAATGAGCAACGAGAATTTGATAACATACATTGCGAATCCATACTTGTTATAATGTGTATGATAATATTGAAAACCATCGCCGAGGAGCATTTAAATTTGGTTGTTTCAAGCCAATGAGCAACGAGAATTTGATTACATACATTGAGAATACATACTTGTTATAATGTGTATGATAATATTGAAAACCATCGCCGAGGAGCATTTAAATTTGGTTGTTTCAAGCCAATGAGCAACGAGAATTTGATAACATACATTGAGAATCCATACTTGTTATAATGTGTATGATAATATTGAAAACCATCGCCAAGGAGCATTTAAATTTGGTTGTTTCAAGCCAATGAGCAACGAGAATTTGATTACATACATTGAGAATACATACTTGTTATAATGTGTATGATAATATTGAAAACCATCGCCGAGAAGCATTTGAATTTGGTTGTTTCAAGCTAATAAGCAACGAGAATTTGATAACATACATTGAGAATACATACTTGTTATAATGTGTATGATAATATTGAAAACCATCGCCGAGAAGCATTTGAATTTGACCTTAACACACAAAATTACTTTTCAGATAGCACAATAACAATACCTTCAGTGGCGTAATTGGTAAGATGTATGCCTCTCAAACCCAGATTAAAAAAAATGATTCCAGTCTGATTTTCACTTAAGATCACTTTCTGAACTAAATATCTTTCTGGTGGGTTAGAAGAAATTGTCACACGGCAATATGCCCGTCAGGTTTTACTGTATACAACGAAAATGTAATACAATATAATGCGATAATAATGCCGTATTTCACTTAATCCAATGAGGTAGATTAAGAAACTGTGTACGCTACATCTAGTTACCAGCCTTAAATATACATGTGTATGTTTTGTTGCAATTAGCAGGATTGGCCATTCAGTCTACGTGCACGGTAATTGAAGAAACTCCAATAGTGATCCATATGCAGGCAAACAGATTAATCATAATCAGGCAAACAGATCATTGAGTTGCGAGAGTCTGGGGCTGAAGTTAGGGTAGGGAGCGGCGTCCTCCGAGCCGTGCCTCCCTCACATTTGACCAAGTGATTGGTTTCCGTTCTAATTGCGCTGCAGATTCAATACCACATGGCAATAGGTACAGCACTAAAGTTAAGGACGTTTGATTATATAATGATTTTATAAGTAAGGTGATACAAGTGTTAAAGGAAGTAAATGCGATATATCGGTTAACAATGAAAGATTAGAGCAAATTCAGAAATTCTGCTATTCAGGTAGCATTTTCTCAGGCGATGGAAGAGTTACGAGATATATTGAAAGACTCGAAGCTTTTGAAAAAAAGTCAATGGGGCACTAAAAATATATATATTCGAACTGGACAGTATCAAAATCTGCTAAGATGATAGACCACAGCAGTATATATTTCCAGCCTTGATGTATGGAAGTGAAACAAGGACGTGGAAAAATACTGAAAGGAAACTAAGGACTGATATGTTAAGCATGACTAAGAAAAGTACTCTGATGTTGTATACGTTGTATTATACGAGTATAAACAACAGGAGTGCTATTTTTTTTGTGATTTTTTACAACAATCGCACATTTGAAAATATTATATAAATATAAAAAAATGAAATCTCAATAAGTACGAGTATGACTTTCATAAAACGCTTACCAAAAACATTATTTAGTTTAGAAAATAATTTAACATAATTTGAATAAAATACTCGAGGTTTACGATTCAAGAAAACTGTGTGGGGGTGGTTTATTGAAAAATAAGTTGGGGTTGAAGACACAACAATAGAGAAGAGATTTAGCTCCGCTCTAAGCAAGATTTACAGATTGAATATGTGGGATTCGGATGAAAATACTCTTAGTAAATGTCACGTTTAAATGTATATAAAATAAGAGAGACTTCAAGAGGGTAATAAATTCATAAAAGTTCAAATACTCTTAAAGCGCTCTGCTACAGTTTAGGAAGGAACTTATTAAGGGAGATTGACAAGTTTTGTGGTTGTTTTATTGAAATAAGATGATGTTTTCAAAAGTTTCTTTAACTATAAATTCAATTTATTATTTATTAATTGAAAATCAATATTGTTTTTCAATAAAAAAAATGGGATCCTAGTCCTTTCTTCTTGGTTTCTGATATCCCGCAGATATAGATTTTATGGGATTCCAATTCATGCAAAATTTCTTGGTCTCGATTACTCCAGGACATTATGTTCCAGCATGCCAGTCTAGTTAAGTTTGTTTTTCGAATCGTAGTCCTTTTCCTAGCTTTGGTCGTTACCTTTTTCATTACCTTGTCCGAGGCTGTGTGAGCAGGTCTGTGAGCGTATATATTGTTATCATGGGCAGGTTACTGGCCTTACCCATGACCCCTCCTCCTTTCTCATTCGGGCTTGGGACCGGCAATGGCGGAGTGCTTGAACAATCACAAAAGGCCGCAGCTATTTTCGGATGTTTAAAGAACACTATCTGGAAAAACAAGCATATGAACATCCAAAGCAAGGTGAGGATATACAAGACCTGTGTCCGGCCCATAATGGCATACAGCATAGAGTCCAGAGCCAACACTGTCAAATCCAAAAATCTCCTTCGAACCAGCGAAATAAAGGTACTCAGGAGTATCGCTGGCAAAACCCTTCGTGATAGAGTACGAAACACAGAAATCCGAAGGACTTGCGAAGTTGAAGATATTGTCAGATGGGGACGACAGAGAAGAAGGTTCTGGAACGAGCACGTATCCAGAATGGCGGAACCAAGAGCCGTAAGAATGGCCAGGGACAGTATCCCCCAAGCAAGCAGACCTCCAGGACGACCTCCCAAAAGATGGAAAGACAGCTGGCAGTCGACGTCGCAAGAGGCAAATGATGCGGGACCATAACAGACCAATAGGTCTAAAATAAGAAGAAGAAGAATAATAAAAAATGGGGATCTTAATTTGTTAACTTCTTTTCAGTAAATAATTTGCTGAGTTAATGTCAAGTTATAAGATAACATTCCAATTCTTATGATAACATATTTATATGTATCATAAATATGTTTGCGTGTATTGCTTGAATTCAGAATGTCATATTGCCAGGTGGATATCTCATATAGCAAACCAGACAGACAAAAGTAAATACAGGAAGTCACATGGTAGCAAAAAGTACAAAATCAATTAATAATACACATAGTAAAAATTATAGTGAGGTACCAATCAAAGGAAGGGATGATGGAGAGATAAGGAAAATCGAGAACGAAATGCGTTACATTACTGACTTGAAATAAAGAGTTTTTCAGTTGCTTTTTAAAATATGCCACTGACGGAAAGACTAATATTTGTTGGTAACTGGTTACAGAGTCTCACTGCATGGAATAAAGAGTAATGTAAAAAAATAAGAGCGGTGAACTGGGAAATACATAAACAATCTTGGCTAGAGCGTAGTGCAAGTCCATGATCGGAAAGTCGCTGAATATTATCGACGAAATAAGAAGGGTTGGCGGAACAGTTAAGGATATTATACAATAGTCACAATATGTGCACTTTGAATTTATTTCTCGTGTTCAACCAGCTAAACTCCTTTTAGTAAGTTATGTGATGGTGTTTTCTTAAGCTGAAAAATAAATCTCGGACAATTTTTTTTAAGACGCTTTAATTTGTCCAGTTGTTCTGCTTTAGTATCCAAATAATAGATACTTGCATAGTCGAAAATCGGAAAGAATAGGACATTAGTTAGGTAAGAGACCAAGGTGCCCCAAAAAAGAGGTACAAGGACGGCATAAAGTTCAATCTCACGCTGTTTTATAAATATACGCAGAACTAGGATGCAGTAGTACAGGAGTGCAAACAGTGGAGAGGAACCGTGGCTAAAGTAATGGCCTTTTGAGACTGCGAGAACCAACCGTGAAAAAAGCGCTAATCATAAAACGTGAATAGCGATTAGTATCGAGTCACCAGATGCTGCCTGGAAGAGTGTGCCTAAACTGTAATAAGATAAGACTTTTAAGCCAAATCAGAGAGTACAAAAAGGTTTTAGTCTGTGAGGGATTGCATATGGAAAATAAGACTTATAAAAGTAATGCATTTCAATATAAAAGTAATGTATTAAAATATATATGAAAAGCATTAATTCCCATCATAAAATAACTTGAGAATTAGGACAAGTTGTTAAAGAGATGAGTACCTGTTATGCCACAGGCGAAGCAAATGTAGACTACTAACTTGGTGGACTAACAAAGTTAGAGTTTCTACTTATCATAACCCTCTGTAACTGCAGCACTCCAAAATGTAGAAAATATTATAGATATAGTTGGGAAGATGGACCAGAGATAACATATTATAACTTCCAGTCACGAAGAACCAACTAAGAAGATGAAAAGCTTATGAAACTAATGTGTCAATACTAACGTCTCTGATTTTTTCCAAATTTTTACTACTTTTTAAAAAAATGTTACCCAATTGAAAATATTATGGTTACAAAATGCCTATGGGATCAAGGTAGAAAGTGGTTACGCAAGAAAAAAGAGAAAATATTCTTGACTTATATTTATTGTTAGGGAATAAATTAACCAAATTTAAAGGAAACATATTTTTTTGGTAGAGGAGAAAACCTACAATATTTTCATTCTATAGCATAGTTCTGCACGGGTTCCGACCTTCTGTATAGCTCATCAGCTCTTTAACCACACAACAAACGACCTTCGTGGCCTAGTTGGTAAGACACTTGTTATTGATCCCGAAGTTTGCGAATTCGATTCCTGTTGGAGCTTTATTTATTTTAAATACGTTACTGGTTGGTTGAAAGAGATTGCTTTATGGCAATAATCCCATCAGGGTGTACTCTACACAAAGAAAGTGCAATAAAACAAATTACCTTGAATATTATGAGGTGCCAATATATGACGAAAAGAAACATTTAAATGAGATATTAATTTGAAATTACATCTTGACAATTGTTCTCAGGATTTGATTTACTTGAATTTATTTAATATCAAAATAATTGTAATTTATTATCGCCAGCAATATCTAGTAAATCAAGATAGAGCGGAAAGTCGGCAAATAAATTTGAAGTGAGTTCCTCTAAAGGAAACGTTAATTTCATCCAAGGGCCCATTAATCATTTATATCTATCCTGTGACTTTCTGCAGACTTACTGTTGGAGAAACTATAAATTATTTCATGTGACTAATTTGCTATCACCTTTTACGACTTGTCTAGTATTTATTAATCATCTCTCTGTCCACAGTTTTCAGTTTCCCTTTTTAGTTCTGAACTAATTCGTCAATTTTCGAGGTCTAGTTGGTAGGTAGGATACTTAACTTCTAGCCCGAGGGTAACGGGCTTAAATACTCAGTTTTAAAAAAGGGTTTCAGTCAGGTTTCAACTTAAGGTCTCTATTATATCTTTCTGGTTGGTTGGACGATATTGCCATAAAGCAACATGTCCGCTAGATTGTAATGTATACAACGAAAGGGTAATATAATGATACAATGGTTTGATGTACATATACTTAATATCTATTCAATATATGATATATTGATAGGAATTTAAAAAAATCAAACATATTTTTGAAAGTTGCCTGTAATATAATATTTAACAATAAATTACATTTTATTCCACTCGTTTCGTTAAATTCTACTACACGTGTTTCTGCCTTTTAACCCGAGGCTCTCTTCAGGCGGGATTATAAAGTAACTTAAAGATTATAATATGGAGTTCCACAAAGAGAAACCTTTGATAAGGCAATTTTATTGGTTTTGCGCAGCGTACGACCCTGAGCTTTCTAGGTTGTGGCCTGTCGTGTGTGGTAGTACATATGTACTTATTTTTGACAGCGAATTGTATGAATTAAGTTAGTGTTTTGATATTTATGTATATTATTTCAGCATTTCGTGTTTACTCCAGTAGCTTTAAACCCGAAGACTCGATTGATGGATCTGAAGATAATGTTTTCTCCAGACCAAACTTTTCGAATCACCAGTCCGGATATTTTGAAGGGCACCATTCGAATTAAAAAAAAACACCAATGTTTTTTTGCCAGCCAATTCATAATGTTTAAGGAAAAATGTCAAATGGTCACATTTTATAGAAAAAATATATACAGGTATTCATGTATAATAAGTATTTCATCATTTTGGTCGTTCCCTCAAATTTGAGGATCATGATTACCATAGTCATCAATCTTTCTCCAGTACAAGTGATCTTTTGCCTTATGTAGCGCCTCCTGAAATAAGCACCCTGCTGCGTTTTTCTCTTTTATACTTCATTTGGCCTCTGGTTTTTACCTTTCACATTTTCACCAAAATTAACGACTTAAGGCTGTTGTTCTCCCCCAGCTAGTATATATTTTAAGTATCTTGAGATTTCCTTAACTTTGAGTTCTTCAATAATCGATCAATTGGATTTTCGGGTAATCCATGGAATGTGGAAGAGCCAACTCCAAAACCATATGTTAAAGGCATACATTATTTGTCTTTGTGAGTGCTCAGGTCTTCGAACCATATAAAGAAATAGAGATATCGAGTTAAAACCAACTTAATCTTGATTTTTCTTTGTATTTCTCGATCCCTCCAGATCATTTCAAGATGACTCATTGCTCCTATAGCTATGCTGAGTCTGCGTATTATCTCTTCATATCAAGAATCTTTGGTAGCGACCAAAGAGTTCAGGTTAACAAACTACCATGTAATTACAATCAAAGAAAATGTCATCAATTGATGAAAAAACAGGTGGATGTGGGAAGGTGGAAAACCAAATCAGGAAAAATCACACTGCGAAAATATTTTAGTAGCTGATTTAAGTAAAGCAACGGTTGGTTTAAATATATTGTTAAAATGGCATGATGTTAATCTTCTCTCTTAAATGTTTTTTTCTTTTTTTTTGCTTTAACTTTCAGGACATTTTATATATATTTATATAATATATTGTGTTATCGATAATTTTATCATTAATTTTTGTAAATTTTATATATCAACCTTTTTACAATTTTCACTGCCTGATCTGACTCTCATATGAACATATTCTCATATGAACGCAACATACTCGTACATTGTTCAACAAATCTGAGCTGCAGCCGCTCGCTCGGGTGATTTTACAATTTTCAACAAATAAATTTGCTCTAGTAACATATACTCGTACGTATTTGTCCGTTTTGTCAAAATTTAGGCTCGAAATTTCATTTTCTCTCCTAACGCCGGCAGTGAATCTGGAATTGTATATGTTATGTCCGAGTATGTGTGCGTTAATATTTTAAACAATTTTTCTTCATTTATTGAGTTTATAATTATATTAACTGCTTATTTATTAACATTTAACTTTTTATATTATAATTAACGTGTACATGGGTTTGGGTAGAAAAACATCTGACATCCTCGAGGTCGGGCTAATCCCCTTATTAGTGGGGGTGTATCACGATTGGAAGGATTTTATGAGATTTTTTGATAGCCTATCTCACAAATATATTTTCTTTTCATTTGCCTCAATACACATGTTTAGTTTTTTAATATAACATACATCAAGTGATGGATAGCTTGTTCGGAGTTTCGGTCCGATGGTAGGACACCTTATTGAACCAGGCCACCAATATCTTCAACGTAAGTATTGTTTGATAAGTTAAGAATAAAACATTTAAAAAAATGCAACCAATGCATGATTTATTTATTATTTTCTATGCATATAATAATAATCTAACGTTTATCGACTTCTTCTGGAGTATCATAAGGCTGAGAGTATAAAGAGGCTTCTCAAATGAGACAAGTAACAATACAACAGAAGCGCGAGGTGACTTTAGTCTACAAACATCTGCCTGTATTGTATTTTTTTTTGTATATTTCACGTAGATTTTATTGATTGTGATGCTTACCATATAATACAAATTCAAGAATTTGTCGACGCAATTTAGTTCTCATTTATCCTGAAACCTTTCACAAAACTCTTTCATACAGTAACAACCTCCCCAGTTTATCGGCAAGTGACTGGTTTCCAGATTTTGAATGCTTCTTTATCGTTTTCCATAATGTAATTCTCTTTTCGGAGTACCATCCTTACAATACAAGAGAAAGGGAATGAATAAATAAAGAGTGCAAACAATAGAATCGAAAATCGTTTGCTTTGGTATTTGTCAATATCTCGTGGAGTGATGTGACGACGCCTTAATATAAAAGAATCTCTGTACGCGAGGGAAAGATCAAATCTCATTATCTCCAACCAAACTAAAAAGCGGTATCTCTCGTACAGACTTTCAGAGCAAATTCACCTTTGTGTAAATTGTTTTTTAACGTTGGGGTAAAAGGGAAGAATATATCGCACCGTTAATTCAACACTGTCAAAAGTCTAAAAGATACAGCTCGTTTTTAGGATAAAATGTATATTTATATATATATATATATATATATATATATATATATATATATATATATATATATATATATATATATATATATATATATATATATATATATATATATATATATATATATATATATATATATATATATATATATATATATATATATATATATATATATATATATATATATATATATATATATATATATATATATATATATATATATATATATATATATATATATATATATATATATATATATATATATATATATATATATATATATATATATATATATATGTATTTTTTTTTTTGACACGAACCAACCACGAGAACAGGCTGGATTTAGGAAGGGTTTCAGTACCATGGATCATATTCAGGTGCTGCGGGAAATAATAGAACGATGTGAGGAATACGAACTCCCTCTGTACCTAGCCTTTGTGGACTACGAAAAGGCATTTGACTCAGTCAAAAAAGCTGTCATACTAGAAGCTCTAAAGACACAAGGCATTGATAGAGCATACATTCAGTTATATACTTAGAAACTTCTACATATGCTCTTCTTTCTTTTTTACATGTTAAAACAGCTTAAACATAAATAAAAACATCTTCAATACCAAGGATAAAATTATTAATTGACTGTAATTTATTTTATCAAACACTGTTTATTCCACTTTTTGTAACGGTATAACCTAACCGGTTCCAAGGCTTCCATCTCATCATCAGGGGACCACAAACAAGACTGAATTATGGTAGAACTGGTACCGATATACATGTTTCTAACGGTAAACATTCGGGTTGGGGACTGGGGGTTGAGTGAGGGACAACCTCGGCGAGCAGGGAGAGATTCTTGGGACATATGTGTTTGCCAGATGTTCACCTCGATGCACTGACTTAGAAATTTCTAGGGCCTCTAATCTGTCCAATTTATTTCCGTTACTGCTGATATGTAAGAATTTGGCATCATCGATAGAAAATGTATGGTTTTCACGGTGACAATGATTAGCCATTTAAGAATAAATTAGAGGATTTGTTTAGGCGGATTTGTGTTCACGAAATATAGTATGTTTTCAAAAAATCTTCCTGCCTTTCCTATATATAAATTATCACAGTCAGCACATAAAAGTGTGTACACACCACTGTTGCCATGTATTCCATTTTTGCCTTTCCCGGTAATTACGAGTTTCCGGAATGCTTTAACTATATATACTATATTAATTGATTACATACCATATTTTTATGCAACCATCCTCATTCCCTTATGTGTTCTATCCAGAACACGTTCATTCCTTAAAATGTCTCTATCCAGGTCGGTTCACAGCCCGGCACTCCACAACCTTACATGATGGTTTCAGACTGTAAATCTCTCATTACAACCGGCAACTGGGTGCGTTATCCATAATCCATTACACATTCGCCCGGCAATGTAATGTATAACACACGCACCTGGTAAGAGAAGATGCGGGTTCGAGTCAGGTTGGCTACTTTTCTTTTCACTGAAATCCTCACAGGACATAACATAGTATTATCTAAAATAAAATGGTGTTTTTCTCTTTTTCATAAAAATTATTTTCTTATAAAATTTATTTGTTTTTAAAAATATGCGTTAGTGAATTTCACGAAACGTTTGACGTATGACAGTTTAGTATTAAAGCTGCGATACATATTTTTGAAGCTAAGTAATGAGAGGAGAAATTGAGATATATTTCCTAAGCGACGCCGTTTTAAGAAAATGCGTCTTGGGCATATAAAAAGGAAATATATTTTTCCTGAATAAGTAATCGTAAACGTAATTCGCGAGAATGAATGAACTGGGAAATACTGTTCTGAAAAGAACCTTTTAATTTTATTTGGTTGGCGGCTGAAGAAAATTAATAATTCTATGAAATATATCAGCATTATGGGGTTTATCATTTCTTTTGTGGAAATTGAAAAGAGATTTTTTATACAAAATTTCAAATTGTATTGTATTACGCTTTCGTTGTCTACAGTAGAATCTGGGGGGTTAAATGGCATGTGTCAATCTCTTCCGACCCCGGATCTGTTGGGCTATTCCCTTAACTCCCTTAAAATTAACGATTACTCTAATTAATTATACTTTGGTCTAGGACAGTGGTTGCGAACCTATGACCCGCGGGTCAGACACTGCCCCACGAAGGCTTTTTAAATGACGCGTTGATTTTTGTAAACTTATATTTTATGTCATAAAAGAGAGAACATAAAAGAGGGTCCACATATTCGTGGGAAAAAATATTTTCCTCAATGAATTTTGTAAAATCTACCAACAGAAATAAACTTGGAAATGAATTGACTGTGAAATGCGTTAAACTAATCTATACGGGATATGAACCTAATATTAAGAAACTGTCTGAAAATAAGCAACAACAGATTTCACATTAAATATACTTTTATCAACTTTTTTATACATACACATATCTGTTACTTTGTTTATTTATAAAGAATATTTCATAATATATACGAGTATATAAACATATGTGCTTTTCTTTATTCCTTGTTCATTCAAATACTCAGTGCAGAGGCGCCACTTAACATGCGCCTCGTTTCACCTGGTGCGGTAATTCATGGTATCACCCCATTGATATCATTTTTTTGACGTCGACCTTTATTTTTTGCTCTCCTTGCAAAAGTAAAAGTTGTGAAACAAAAAGAAAATGTCAACCTTTTTAGAGGATTTTAAAAGTGAGAACCAAAAAATGGTCATCTGTCAAGTTTTTCTGTTAACAAAATTTCGGTGTTACCAAAATATTGGTACCCTTTTAACCCCCCCCCCCCTCTCCCTCACCCCTTTCCAAGTGACGCCACTGACTTAGTGACCCACGGGCTAGTATTAAAAAAATAATGAACAAAATTGGACCCACTTCTCAAAAAGGTTCGCCATCACTGGTCTAGGGCATGGTTCAAGCACGGTACTAGTATAGATAGATGCATTTATTTCTGATGATTATTTATATGATTATTTTTTGTATTTGTTTACCAAATGCAGTGAAAAAATGCAGGAATTTCCGAGTGGCAATACTTTTATTGTCTCTAACTGGAGGATTTAAAGGTGAACCTGAACCTTTTGATGACCAAATTGGCTCAATTAATTTACCTTATTCTTGAAATGTTCCGTCATATACGTGCTTATTTGGATAAAATATTTTCTCTGTTTTGATAATCAAAAATTATTTTGAATTGTTAATAATTGTTTTTTTTTAACGTACTTACAACACGATGGCCTCCATAGTAAGACGTCGGTTTACCAACCCGTAGGTTAAGGGTTTAAATCCCGTTAGAACTCAGATTAAAAAAAATTCTTGTCCGGTTTGCATTTAAGGCATTTATAACATCTTTCTGGTGGGCTGAAAGAAATTGTCACATGGCAATAAGCCCACCAGATGTACTGTATACAACGAAAGTGTAATGTAAAACAATTCAAGATTATTAAAAAAAGTAGTTTGGGCTAAATGAAGTTTATAATAAAAATGTAATGTGGTAAATGCACATTATTACAAAATAATCTTCTAAGTATAAAGAAAATGAAAAAAACAATTTGAAATAATTAAACAAAACCAAATAAGAAGACACATCAACAAAATATTTAAGTAATAAATACAACGAATAAAAATGATGACAATAATATAAAAAAAATTTACAAAATGTGTATAGCTGATCACACATTTTGGGCCTTTCCTAGTTACGAACCTTTGTAACTGCCCATACCACACCATATCAATTTGTCATGAATGTGGAAAGAATAGTACAGTACAAATTCAATACTTCATCAATTCTGTAATCAGCATTACAGCTCAACAGACTATGGAAATGTATTACAGCTCAACAGACTATGGAAAAATATACCGCTCAACATACATTATTACATACAACATACATTATTATATACTGTATTACAGCTCAACAGACTATGAAAAAATATACCGGCAATCTCAGCAAATTGATTCCTAAAAATACGCTTTCTATTTATAAGGAAACTTAACAGGCAATAAGTTTGTTTGAAATTGCATTTGAGAAAAAAATACGATTAAAAATATGTAGCAGTTTAAAATAAGTGACATTTCATGATCAAACGTAGTTTAATACTACCATCTGTATAAAGAACAAAACCATTTTATACATATTTTAAAAAAGTTACAGCATCTGTAAAATAACATTATAGTATATATGAACTCGTCGATATCACTGTAGATGAAGTCGGATTTTGGTTTCCTCTACTCTCTTACTCCAGTGACATCGTACTTGCACTGTTGCCTCTCACTTTTCTACATCCAGAAAATCCTTGGCATTTTACTTTAATTCATCAGTCCAGCATAGTTGTAGTCTTCTGATGTCTTGGTGTAAATTCTTAAAGCGTTATTAAACAACACAGAAATAGCGTTATAGAAAACTCTACCCAACGACAGGTTGCAGCAGATTAAACATGTCGATCGTCTTGGAACTTGCCATGCTTTGATGTCTTTGCCATCGGAACTTTGGGTTTGTTTGTCAAGACTGAAGTGTAACAGTTTGCATACATAAATCAATGCACGCACAACCATATTCTATTCACATCATCTATCTATCATGAGAGGTAGCCAATCGTATAGCATTTTGAAAGTATCGCGTCCTAGTATTCATCAAAGCTTTTGACTTTACCTTTGTAGTACTCCATATAAGAAAAGAATATTACTTTGTTATTCCACCAATTACATCAATTCGCACTACACGTGTTTCTACCTCTTAGCCCAGGGATCTCTTCAGGCGGAATAAAGGCAGATTTGGGAAAGATGGCAGAAAAACGTATCGCGGGGATTAATGTAATTAGTGGAATCACAAAACAATTTATTCTTCAACATTCTAGAATTCTTTGAATATGTACTTTCATAAATATAATATTTTCATTGTATGCAAACAGCCGGGTGAATTTTCATGTGACAATCTCTTCCAACAAACCAAACATATTTAAGTAGGCAGAAGAAAAAACAAGTCTGTAGCCCTTTTTTATAAAATCTGAGCTTTAACGAGACTCGAACCTCCAGCCTCCGTAAGTTTGATGTGTTACTAACTAGGTCATGTAAGTCATCACGTCTTGTAATTATCTGGAATTGTATATGTATAAAATGTCAAGTCTTTCCAGAGAAAATATATAATATATATCTTTATATTGTCTTCTGTACAAGAATCCCTCTTTTATGGTTGCTCTATAATATAGAGTCTATCTAATAAATAGATTCCGGAACAATAAATTAATGAAAATTTATTTAATATTAAATATAATCTTCAATATTTTCTAATAATAATAAATTAAAATTTCTCCTTCCCTGAAGTATCTGCCCCACCATAATCAAAACATTAAACGTCAGGTCTTTCTTTACAAAGAATTCCTTTGATTCCTTATTGAAGTGTAATTAAGCTATGATGTACTTTATGAAGGGGTGTACAAAGTTTGACTTTAATTTGAGCGTTTGTTTGTACCTCCCCGGAATGGAAGCGATGGAAGTAAAAGAGAGAAGATAAATATAAAAACATGTTCAAAATTAAATATAAATTAATACCCTTAGGCTGGTGTAATCAACTTTCAGAAATTATTTCGCGTTTTGATGTTTAATGCTTTCAAGTGTTTACATTCAAAATATGCTACCAGCAAAATGTTTCTTTAATCACTCAATGTGGATAAAGTTGTTTGTGGGTTGGTCGATAAAATATTTTATATAAAATTAATTTATTTCTCAAGAGCTATTTTATAATCGAAATAACTGGAATTGATATTATTGTATCATTTAATTTCAATCGTATCGAAAACATCAGATCTATATCATGTCAGCCTAAACGACAACTGTAATAGCAATCTGATCTCTTTTCAGCAGGCCCTCTTCAAAGCACCTAAAGAGGCACAGTGGGTGCTATACATAGTTGTGGGTAAAACACCTAAAAAGACACAGTGCGGTCATGCATAGTTGTGGGTCCACCACCTGAAGAGATTTCTGAGGGTGTCTAGTCGATTAAAATATCTACATACGGCCCATGGTAACTGATGTCTCACGAGCAGGCACTTTGACGCTGTATCCACGTACGCAACTTTCAGTTCTAACTCTCCAGAAATTGACAGGCTAGTTTTTAATAAGAGTTTTTGAAGGGGTTGCTGGTAATTATAAAACTCCCGCATGACCTTAGTCTTGCCCTAGTTGGTATTTAGTTATAGATAAGATGCTTAGGACAATTAAGTTGGGCTATGTACTCGTATATTACTGCAGTATGCAATTTTACGACGGATATCTGGGATACGTACCCTAGCAAGTATATAATACTTCTACATTAGGGTTGATCTGAACTTCCTATAATGGTAGTACATACTATTTGATCTCCTATTGTTATTCCACTATTTATATTAATCCCCGCGACAATGTTTCTACCTTCTATCTCGAAGCTCTCGAGGGATGATTCCGATTTGTGACGATAATAATGCTTAGTTAGGCCCAACTGATTTTTTAAATGAGGGGTGAAGTTTTTTGAATTATTTTTTCCTATTTTATTTTTTAGCTTACGGTTTTGTATCTGTAATGTTTCTAAATTCCTTGTTTTGTGATGCATGTACAATTATGTTTTCTATTACACATCTGTTATATTCACTATATTGAACTTTTTGACATATATTTTTTTAATTGATCCACTGAAAATAATGAGATTTTTCACATATTTGAAAACGTTCATTTAATTTTTTGAAGCAACTCAAAAATAAAACGATATAAATTTAAATTAGATAAAGTCTGAAAGAGAAACCGCCTTTGAAATCACCAAGAATCGAACCAGGAATATCAAACGTTCGTTCGCTGTCACTGACAATGTTAGAAGTTTCGACTAAGTCAGTTGTTTAGGTAGTTGAACGTTTCATGTTCGATTCCTGATGATACCTAAATTGAGAGTTCTAATACATTTATAATTAATTAACTAATCTGTTGCCTCGCTTGTCAACCTACAGTATTAGTAGGGAGGACCAAGATTTGAGTAAATGTGATGTAAAATACAATTAACCTAAACGAGTGGACATGTACGTGTTAAATAATAAGAATTTAATTAGTAATAAGAATTGTTATTTTGTTATATGTTAGTAAGAAGATGTTAACTATTTCAAAGAAATAAAAAATTAAGATTATAAAATATAAAAATTACATGTAGAAAATTAAAATAAAGTTAGTTCATAGTTATAATATTTAAATTAGATTTGTTCTTAAGATATACATTTGCATATAGATAGAGCCTTTGGCAAATGTTTGTATTATATATTACTTTATTTAATAAAAAAAAGGTTCAATATATTTCTATCTACAAAAATACATAATGTTTTGCTCATATGTTCTTCAATTTCTTATGCCTTTCCCTTATTTGAAATTTCTCTAACTTTCTCCTTTCATTACTTCTCATATCTTCTGCCCCCTTCAACTCTTCTGTATATTTATTTTAATTCTTCTCTCATTTAATTTTTCTCTTACAGTCATATGTTGTTAAGATTTCACATTGTATTATCGATGACTTTATAAAATAAAAAAACTCATAAGTTTAAATATAAATATATATTTTTTGCAAATAAGGCATTTGAAATCAAACGTTAGTCATAAATAAATACGTTGAAATTTAAAACCTAACACAAGATGATAAAATGTAAGTTGACACAAATAAATTACAAAATGAGTTTTTGTTTGCTTTACGAGAGGAATTGAATCCCCATAAATAAACGCTCCTTTGATCTCCGGTGTTTGAAGAGGTTGCGGTAACGTAGAAGATATTTCAACTTTACTTATCATCAAATGTCTTATTTCAATATGGGTATAGGCAAAATATAAGTCTCCTAAATACTCGTAACTCACAGCATTAAAAAAAATTATGTGACGCAACTCATTGAAAATTTGTGACTCATACCTGTTAGGGATAGTCAGCAAAGCGGCGCCCGTGGGCACTAGTACGCCTGTAAATAATTTGTTGCGCCCTCATTTGACTTAAGCTATCATGAAATTTAGACAAAAAATAATTTTTATGACTTATTCAGTTTGATTAATGTTGTTTTATACCTTTTGTTAAATCAGCGCGTTAAATAAATACATATTAATTGATTCAATAATGTGGTGTACATAGTATTGACACTATATAGTTTAAAAAAAAAAATTAAGTCAAGTACGAGTATACTATAATTATCGATATTTTGGTTTAAAGGCTGGCGCCAACATCAGATTGCGTTTTTCGATATTAGTTGTGTTACATAAACAACCATTGTCGAGAGAACACATCCCAATAATTGCGCCAGTAGAAGAGCTCAATTATCGAAAATTCAATACACCTCAAAAATTGCAGTAATGTGTAGTAATTAATTCGAATATTGGTTTTTATGTTCTAATCTCTCTAGGTGTTGAAATAAAATTGCAGTAATGTGTAGTAATTAATTCGAATATTGGTTTTTATGTTCTAATCTTTCTAGGTGTTGAAATAAAATCAACACAATTTTTGTTTACTTGGCTCATAACATAATTGACGTTTCTCAAAATCAAATACTTCGTATACTGCAACGTTATATTCTGTTATACATTGTCATCCCGTAAAAATACCATAAAACCTGTCATTAATGCAACAATATAATAAACTATGTTAGGTATTGCCAAATCGTGGCTTGCGAGCCGCATGCAGCTCTTTAATGTTCTCAATGCGGCTCACGTGCATAAGCAACATGTCCAGCAGAGTTTCGGAAACTGGTTACAGAGTCAAAATATCCCTTGTTGAAAAGTTACTTGTCGTATTATTTAAATTTTCGGAACAACGTATTCATGCGAATCGTTGTACTCGTTGATGTAATTCGTAAAATCGACGCACCTGTCACAACTCATGAATGCGGCATTCTACACTAAAAAATACTGCAGCTTTCGACGCTTTCAACATTCTTATATGTGGTTTTTGATGACTTAGTTTGGCCACGTTTGGTATATAAAGTAACAATTTGAAATAAATAATTTATTTGCAAAAAATCATAACCACCCATTATATGTGAACTTAATAAAAAATGTGAGGTTCTATGTTTGTTTCGTATCATTTTACAAAAAGCCAAAAAGGAATAAAATAGCCCAGACTTAACCCCATTCCAATAAATGCGTCAACTTATTTCCTCAAATAATGGTACCTCTTGAAAAAACAGAAAACAAAAGCGATAAATTTCAACTGAAAAAGTCGAATCAAAGATTTGGGATATTTTCATATTGTATCCAAAACGGCACGTATCGAACTGAGTGAGTCGAGCCGCCCAAACTAGGCATAGTCCTGATTGACTCGTTGATCCATAAAAGTCTCAAAATGTTCAATATTTTTCAAACAAAAACTATTCCACAAAAATACAAGTTTATTGCTTTATACGACTGCAAAGCTGGTCTCACACGAGTCGTTTTCTGAATCGTAATTTTTATTCAAAAGTATTAGAATTCAAATCACAATCTAAATTATCTACTCGTATAATATTATGAGGTATTCAGAGTTATTTGTCAATCACTGAGCTAAAGTTTGACATAAGGTAATAAATACTTTAATGGAGAAAATAAGTTTTTATAGGTAATGAAATAATCTATACTACAACATTTGCTAAAGGTTATACCTATGTGTACGTACACATTCATATCTTAAGAACTAATTTTATTTGTATATTTTAAAGATAACTAGTTAACACCTACATACTTACTTAAAACTAGATAAAAATTCTTACAACTAATTATTATATTTGTATTTTTTTACACACCTACATATCCACTCGTTCAGACATATTGCAAGGCACTCAGACCTTGTTCCTCCTTGCTAATACTGTAAGGTGTACTAGTCAAGTAAAATATGATACTTCGGAAGCCTGTGTTTATAACGGTAAGGTATGTCGGACTAACTCTCGTAACCCTCCAGGGCTGCGATTAGAGGATAACTGTGGCCCTGTGAGCTTTTATAGAACTTCACGGTCCAAGCGAGGATGTGGTATTGGAGTGTTTCTTTAAGCTTTTCGGTGTGAAGTCGGGAGAGGTTTGTTCTGGGTTGGGGGTTGGAAGAGATTTTGAATGCCTTCTTCTACACTCTTTGAAGCTTCAGGTGATCAGGAGAAAAGAAGAGTACTTCTTAGTAAAATAAATATTATTATCATTATAGACAGGTTTCATGAATGCTCTTAATTTCTATAGCAAGTTTAACTGTCATACGTTAATTGGCAAAATCGAGTATCGACTAATAATTTGGTGTTTAATGCATTGTGTGTTTAATAATTCTTAATTTTGTTTTTAATTTATTTTGATTTCGTGAAATATTTTCGTGTGTTTATTGAGTTCGTCCTGTTCAAGTTGCTTAGGATGATATCAAATATGTAATTTAACTTGAACCGGAATTATATATTGAAATGACAATATTGATAGTAAGGATATCTCACAAGACATGGCCAATTGCCTAGTTTGTTGAATTCTTAACACATGACACTTAATTATAAATACCTTGTTACACTTTACAAAGTTTTTCTTATGCACGTATAACTGTATCTTGTTTAGTAAAACAACAGTAAACGCACCTGTCTTCGTTAAGCTATACTCGTATTCGTGTATAACGGGTATCTAGGTAGTTGAGGAGCTGTTAGGTGATCCCGAAGACAGGGACATTTGCTGAGGAATGATCGTTATAGGCAGAGGGAAATGAAGCGGACAAGAGTGACGATGATGTAGAAAAATCTGATGTTCAATGTTTGAGTAGAATTCATTTGAAGCACTAAATAGCATTGTTTTTCAATAAGTTCAAAATTATCAAAGTTTTTCTACTGTTATGTTACATTCAAAAGCTTCTAAAAAGCTCGTCTTATCTGTGCTCCCCTGATGATGAGGTGAAAGCCTTGAAACCGGTAGGGTTACACCGTTACAAAAAGTGGAATAAACTGTGTTTGATAAAACTAATAACAAAACTTCTGAAATGTTTCAAAAAGTTTTTTGTAAAACAAAACAATGGAATTAATGTTTTTCAAGTTTTTTTATTCAAATAACATAAAAGAAAATGTCACTCGTGTGAGCACAGCTTAAGATTGAAATCGTCTCTCAAGAAGCATATCAAAAAGCTGAAAAGCATTTTTTGCAAAACTATTCATGTCCAATGTTTCTATTGAACGGGGTCATTTTTTTCTAGAATGTAAAGCTTGAGTTTCCGTTCCAATAAACAATTTTATCGAAAATAGAGATTGTATTGTACATTTATTTATGTATTGTTAAACCTTTGTGCTTTACTATTGGGGTTTCTTTGAAGAAAATTGCGTTTTCTATGACTGTCAAAGTAGAAATACGATATAAAACTGGATTATGAAAATAATGGATAACTAGAATAGGAAATCGATGGATAACTAGAATAAGAAAACGATGGACAGAATAAATAGAAAACAATGAATAAATTGTACAGGAAAACTATGGATAGCTAGAACATAAATACGATGGGTAAAAAAAGTAGGAAAACGGCGGATCACTAGAAAAGTAAAATGGTAAGTTTGTGTAAGAAAATATGGATAGTTACGAGTAAAAGAGGAAAACGTTCGATATCTAGATATAATAGAAAATATTGGATAACTAGTATACGAAAATGTTGGATGACAAGACTATGAAAAGTATGAAAATCAAATAAGGAGGCGTATTATGAGCTTTGTTGTTATTAATATTGTGGCGTGCAATGGTCTCTCTCTATGTGTTAAAGATATGGGTGGCGTATGCCGCTTTAGGAAGCATTTGAAAACTCCGTTTTTGGGAGGTCTTATTAAAATTTGTGATTGAATATGAATACTACACACATCTCAGTTCCCACTCACATTTCGTCATCATATATGTCGGAAATACTACCGCACGCAAACAGGTAACATCAATGCTCACACGTTTAGCGCGTGTAAGTATTGTTGCTAGAAGAATTCTTTGAGTCCCTTTTTGTTCTTATTTTTTCTTTTGTTACCATCGGGAATTGAACCCGAAAATCTGAAACCGAAGACACGAGTCTTACTAACTTAGTCACGGAGATCGTTATGAACATTAAATATAAAACCAATTACGTAAATAAATATTAACTTAATTATTTCACGTAAGCAGCGCAGCAACCAGCATGGAAAGTTTGTTTGAAGAAAACTCAAATTGAAATTCATATTCAATTATACAAATCCTATATTCATTTTGCGTCTTTTATCAAATGAAATTATGTCGCCTCCTGCCTTTTAGTAAATAAATAACTTTACGCGAATATTTCTAAGAGATAAATAACGAAGGCTTTTCGGGTAGAAACTCATTAGTTTTACTCCACGAGAAGGTGTATTTACATCTATAAAGATAAAATTATTTACATTGAGATTAAAATCGTGAATTACTATTAAGAGAAATAAATAGTTTATGAATAAAGCAAAGGGATTACCACCATACACATAATTTCTTTCTTTATTTATAATTTAACTTTTTTTAAATCTGGGCTAGACCCTATTTTTCTTTTTCTCTATGTGGTTTCTCACTCACGAGAGGCCCTCAGTTCGCAAATAATGGATGCTATGCCAAAATACTTAATTTCAGAGTGGAACTGATAATCATTGCCTCATTGAGCTGGGTATAAATTATGTTTAAGTGGGTGCTTCGGAGTTAAACTGTGGACACATATTTAATGCAAAGTATACTAAGCCGCAGAGTAGGTATGCTAGTCCCTGCTTCCTCTCACGTATGGTTAATCTCTCACAGTAAATTGTTCAGGTTTCTCATTCATGATACAGCCTGACGAGAAGCTCGAAACTCCTCTAGACTTCCTGATATGATCGATACTCTTCCATAATGTGATCGACAATCTGGACCATGGACACAACGGGGAATCAATGAAAATCCACATACTCGTATGCTAGGTGTGTAGAATCGAACCGTGTTGCGAGACGAGAACGCTGATCATTTTTGGAAATATATTGAGGTTTGGCTAAAAGTGATGAAACATGAACCTGTTGGCAATTTTTTTCACTTTCAATTCACCAATTATATTTTTATGGTATAATTTGATGGTATAATATTGTCTAAGGTTGAAAAAACACACTTTTGTAAGAAGTTTGCTGAAGTTTATCCAGTTGGGCTTCCGTAACGTCCAGACATTATACGTCCGCATAATCAAGTATGCGGACAAGCATATACTGTACGATTTAGACTTTAGTTTCAGTAGGCAAAGACCTCTGCAAAACCTTAAGCAGCTGAAATTTAAAGCTTTGTTACGAGCACGTATAATCTTACGTTATTTTTATATTTTATCTAAGCATCACCATCATCTCTTGAATCAAAGCAGTTTGAGGGCTTAGGTAGGTTTGATGAGCCACTCCTTTCCAAATTCCTCTATCTTCTGCAATATAATTTCATTAAATGGCGCTACAGAAAGCACATACAAATATATTAGAAATACGCGTACTGAGATGAATACATACGGTGACAATGTATAAAAGAATATCGAATCACGGGATATAGGGTGATTGGCTAATGTATTTGGCAAGATGAAAAAGCCCACTTTGAGGTGCTTTGGGCACGTAAAACTAATGAATGAAGAATGTTTAAAAGAACAAATATACAGTGCCAATGTGAGTGGAAGTTGTGATAGAGGAAGACCAAAGAAAGTACGGTTGGATCAAGTGAATTTCTTTTTTACTTTCCTTAGTCTTCCTCTCACACAATTTTCAGTCCCATCTGCAATATACATCTGTTTTGTTAGTCTTATTTCATTCATTCGTTCTACATGCCCAAACCATCTTAACGTACTATTTTTCATCTTCCTTAACACATCAGCTTGAAGTTCACATTCATCCCTAAAAAAATTATTCCGTATTCCGTCATACATTATCACTCCATATCTCTCCACTCTATCAGTATTTTTCTGAAGAACATTATAAATAACGTTGTTGAATGTTTTTACATACATTGTATTAATATGAAGCTTTTAAAATTATTTGAATCAGATATTTGAGTATAATGAATTTGTAAATAATATGTTTTGAGAAATGTTTGTGAAGCAAACTAAGTGATGTTATTATTCATCTCTCGAAAATTTCGTTATTATTTTCTTAACAGTTTCTAATATTTCATCGTAAAAACATGATATTTAAGTATGGCTTCTATTTATTTCACTGACATATTAATGTTCGTGGCGTAGGAATAGAAATAAAGTTTCCATGAATTTATTGATAATAATATGTTAGAATTAAAACAGTATTTGATCATGTATCTACGCTATAAATAAATAACGCAAAGCTCTCGAGTCAACAGTGACACAACATAAAGAGACACGAATTTAAAACTGACTGATACAATTAATTAAATAATTAAAATGTTTAAATATTTTTGTACAAGACATGACCTATAATCAGCAGTCTTACGAGTACTAGGCTCATTACCTGTTCTGAGGTAGCTGACTTTCAACAGCAAAATTCATACATAAACATATACTTTATGAGTAATTCAACAAGTTCTCTCTGCTCAAAATATTTGATAACTTTCAGCAAAAAAATACGTTGGCCAAATCTTATTGAAATACCTAAGCAACATAGGCAATTGCTTGTGATCGAGTATAATTGTCAGCACTCTTATATATCGAAGACATATGTGCGTGTACCGGTTTATTATGTGCAAGCTGTTGCATTTCAGCTAGTACATATTCTTGACAGGTCAAAACTAAATATTCTACGAGTATGATAAGAAGATTAAACTTCCAGGACGATTGGCAGATTTTTCGTTAGGTAATTCTGTAAAATAATAAATGTTGTACTTTAAGAACTTATGCTAAGTCGGATTAAAAGTACAGAAAAAAATATTTATTCTGTTACTTAAAGTAAAACCAGTCAGGAAGAAATTCCGCAAGGAATCGAACCTGGGGTGCACGCTTGCTTAGTATGAATGGTAACCGTTCGACCATGGGAATCGATAAATTGTTAAATAAACCTAATATTGAAACTGCACTAAGGTGTCCATAAAGCCCTTTTCTTTATCTAATAGTTTCCGATAACCTTGTTTAATGTCAACATTTTATCATATTTTCTTTCTTTTCAAAGATTCAAATAAGCAAAGACTCAAAGTTTTTTCGTAGTATTCGCTATTTCAAAATATTTTCGCAATATCTGTTACTTGTATTTCCAAGTTTTCTTGCATAGTATCCGCTATTTCAAAGTTTTTTTCGTAGAATCCGCTATCTTAAAGTTTTCTTCGGATTGTTCGCTATTTCAAAGTATTTTCATAGTATCTATTATTTCAAAATATTTTCGTAGTATCCGTTATTCCAAAGTATTTTCGTCGTATCCGGTATTTGATTTTTTTTCGGAGTATCCGCTATCTTAAAGTTACGTTGATAATTAGTATAAGAGATTCGAAAATACTAAGAATTATTGTATTTTTTATATGTGTATTGAGTACGTACGAGTATATTTTACAAGCACCTTATAGTTTTTTCTACACGGATTTTTTTGTGTGTGTTATCTTTTCAGTATCTTTTTATATGCGGGATACATCCCTGAGCCTTAGTCTGCTGCGTACTTGTCAATATATAAGAATGTATGTATTTCTTCTGACTATAATTTTGCATAAATCATGTTAATGGTTTAATATTTATACTTTGTAGCATCATGATTTTGTATAAATGAGTACTCCAAATTCAAAATTTTTGTTAGAATATGTATGTATATTTTAGAAGTCTAAACTCACCATATATTATAAGGAATAAGTATTTATATGTATGTTAATATTAAAAAAATCGTATGACCCAAAAGAGTGAATTAGACTTTGAAGATCCTTTATGGTTCGAAAGTCTCAATGAGGTATTCAAGTCTTTAATGTATAGAACCCGCAGTAAAGGCTTTTAGAGGTTAAACGCCACAGAAATTCCATTAAAACTCGTAAGTACGTTTATTCCACAAGAGTTTTAAATGCAAAGAAAACTCAATAAAAATCTTTAATTTCACATACGTGAAGCTTCTAAGTTCCTTTACTCACAAATGCATCGAAAAATAATTTAATGTTTGCTTTGATAAAAATAACACAAAAAAGTGAATTAGACTTTTAAGAAACTTTAGTAAAAAAATAAATTTGGTGTTTTACTAAGAATCATAAATTCAAAGAAACCATACTAAAATACTAAATTAAAAAAAAAAAACAATATGTCCCGTAATGATACAATCGTGTGAATTAAACTTCTAAGAATTTTTGTAAGAGTTCTAAAAATCTTGAAGTGCTTTAAAGCTCTCAAAAAAGCTTATATTTGTATGTCACCAAGGTGTCAACTTCTGCGTCTTGATGACATATTAGCGTGAATTAGACTTCTCAGAGTTTTTTGCTCAAAATAGGCAAAAAGGTCCCAATGAACCGTTAATGAAAATAAAATATTAAAAAGTGTTTAAAAGCGACAGAATGTCAATAAACCTTCCCAGTTTATTTAGATCACAAGAGCGTAAAAAATACCGTTACTTGTTTTGATGACACAACCGTTTTGGAACTATTAGGCTCATTTTTTAGACACTTCTTTCCATTTAAGAACCTTAAATGGAAATAAACTGCAATAAAGTGTCCAAGTACATTAAAAGCTAATAGGCCTAAGTGTTTTAATTGTAGAGAAGTGTCAAAAAAAATCTTTTACTGCCATAATGACTCCACAGTACTCCTGATAAGAAGCTTTTATATCTTTAATCGTTGATCATCTCGTGCAAGCTTTTGGTTACGCCGTACCGTAGATTTTTGTATTTGTACCGTACATTTTTGTATTGGTTACGCCGTACCGTCACCGTACATTTTTGTATTGGTTACGCCGTACCGTCACCGTACATTTTTGTATTTTTTTTAAATAATCGTAAACCATTATCAATATTTTTTCAGTAACAACTATGTGCTTTATGATCAACATAAAAACAATCCCTGCCAAGGTAATAACAATTGTTGAAGAAAGTGGTTTGTGTGAGGGGGTTATCCCGCTTAAGAGATTCGTTCTTCTTGTTGGCTTGTCAGACTGTCATGTTGGCTATTTTAATAATGTCAACAGTATTCTTAATACGGATCCCTCTTGCCAACCATAACGTTTATCTTTAAAAATCGTATAGGTCGATGTTTAGATAGGAAAAAATAAAAAATAAAATAATACGAATTCTTTCATCTCAACCACGTTTTATTAGCCACGACGTCCATCTTTAAAGAGTTAATATGAAAAAGTTTAATAAGTCATAGTAGACGGTGTAATGGTAAGAAAAATACAATGAATTTCATCTCTTCCACGTTTTATTAACCACTACTTGCATTTTTGAAGAGTAGAAATTAAAGAATGTTAAAATAAAATGTAAATAAGAATTAAAAAAAATCTAATAAATTATTTCATCTAATCCCGATAGAGAAATCCCGTGATCTATAATAATTTGTGTTTATTGTACAGATTTTATTATATTTTTATTCTATACAGTATAACCTGGTGTGGATATATTGTCATATGAGAATCTTTTCCAATCAGCCAGAAATATATAATGGAGCATGGAGTAAAAATCAGACAGAATTTTTTTTTTTATTGGGTACCAACTATATCAAATGTCCTACTTTTAGTTGTGTAGATTCTAAATAGCACTAGATAACACGATCTTTGCTGACGTATACGGAAATATGAAATGAATATTTTTAGAAAAGATTAGGTTTTTGATTTTGTCTTTCTACATCGAAATGGGAAAAATAAAGTTGAAACCTGACCTAAATAAAAAATTAATAAGGAAGATAAAAAACATATTTATAAATAAAAACAAAAAAACTTTTGGTTAAGAACAAAAAAGGATTGATTCCATTTAGAAATATATTAATTTAAGATCGAGTGAATGAATTCTCATAAAATGTATAAGGAACAAGAAAGCAATTTCGAGAGAAAATCCCGCGCAACAAAATAGCGAGAATGAAGCAATTTTTATTTTGTACAAATACAGTACTCGTATTTTATAAAAATCCAATGGAGTTTTCTCGTTTCTCGTAAATGGTATATCCCATCCACTTACGTATGAAAATGATATAAGGATTTGGAACGAAGACTTCCTTACGTTCATCAACGAAAATGCGAGAGAGAATTGAGTTTTCTGCTTTTTCCCTTTTTTGTACATTTAAAATGCTGTATTGTGCTAACTTCTTATTATAACAAGGAAATTTTTATATAATAGGTTGTCCGGAAAGTAATTATATATTTTTTAGGTCAAGTTCAAACGCAAATTGCACCAAATGCTCATGGACGGTGGTTTTCAATATTTTCAATCAGGAATCTCTTGTGTCGTAGAACGGTAGTTGTTCTTAAACATAATTGATTTAGGTGTCATCAGTGGTAATCAGCCTTCCAGAGTACACCAACTTCGAGTATCATACCACCATTACGGAATTTTCTAAACTACTTTAGACACACGCGATTGCTTACTGCATCCTTGCCATATATTTTTTGTATCGCCTTTTTTCTTTTGCTGTGGTAAAAAAGTATCAAGCATCAAAAATGACATAAAAAACCGCTCAACTTATTTAGGTAAACAATGGTCGGAAAAACGCGCTATATCTTTTATTATTTCTCTAAACTATTACCTTTCATAGGTTTTCCTATCTCGACAAACATATCTCGCCTGTTCTACATCCATACACCTCTCACACGTCTACGATTTGTCTGACTTTTTGCGATTTCTTCTTTCAAAGTATTCATCAATTAACTATACACATACTTTCCATGGTTTTCGTCTACTATACATTTTACTCACATTTGCACTGTATACTTGTTTTGTTAGTATTTCTTCTTCCATTCGTTCTAGATGTCCAAATTCAGAGTGCTCTTCTACATTTTATTCAACACATCAGCATTAAATTTACATTAATCCCTAATCACTTTATTCCGTTTTCTGTCAAACGTTGTTCCCATATATTCTTCTCAGGGCAAAGTAAATATGCAACTTACCAATATTTTTTCCACTTGTGTACTTTGTTATATATTTTTTTGTTAGTCAATTACCCATCTTAACTAACGACTAACGACTAATCTGAATAAGATGATTAATCCTCCCCTTCTAAAATGATTTAATTTACTTTTAATTAGTTAGGGTGATGGTTCTATTGATATGAATAAGTAAATTTCATTCAAACTTTTATTTACTAAACTGCTTCCTTTGATGGCTTGTGTAATGCTCACAAAATTGTCTTAATGCAGTGTTTCTCAATCATCATGAGACTTTGAGCGATAAAGCACATTCAGTATATTGTTAGTGCGGTTTTAACACTTGCACTAATGATTCTGATTACTAATCGTCTTAAAATCGAATCGGTTGATTATTGAGTCCACGTGCACAAGACATGAAGATACATACCATATGGATAGTTTGCTTGAAGTTACATTTTAAGGGCAACTTCCGTTGATAAGTTGATATGACGCCTTTCTTCCGATTCGGGGGTTACGGGTTGGATTCTCGTTTATTCCCGTTTGTGCTTTTCTTAAATAAAAAAATCAAGCTTGGTTTTCCTTTAAGGCTTCTTGAACACTTGTCTAGTTAGTGGGAAGAGGTTACTTCAAGGCATTAAACCCTCCAGGTTATACTGTATACAACGGAAGTGTAATATAATACAATGAGGCGATGTGAAGTAGAATTATCGTTCTATATTTTTGTTGCACAATGTTATATGATGGTCTTTATAAATAAAAAAATATTTTAACAAGTATTTCGCTTATAGTTATATTTAAAAAATAATCCACAATATGAAAAGATTCTTTAAATCTCTATTGATTCGAACTCGTAAAAAATAAGCTTAATTATGAAAAAAAAAACTTTTTTGTGATAATAATACTTCAATTAGTGTCTGATAAAAAAAAATATTGCGAAAATCTAAGTAAAGAGATCTTTGAAATTGAAAATTGATCTCGAACGAAAGTTTGAGCTCAGCTGAGCTTCATGAAGAGCTTTTCCAGCTGCGTTCATCAGTGCGAGAAGGAAGATAACGTTTCTGTCTGCTCGCTCTCTTTGTTTTATGGTGGTCTTGTAAAGTTGAGCCCAAACACCCTGCTTCCCCCATTGCCGCACCCATGGCCTTCTTAAAAGATGATAAATTAAATTAATACTTGAGCACTTTCTTGGAGCACCCTCACGCCTTTCCATACTTAACTCGTTTTGAGGATGTTCAAAAGGTTATCGTTTAATTGTCTTAAGTATTTTTGTTCTAACTTTAAAAAAACTTTGAAAATTTGTCGTTTTCAGATTAATTAACGCCATTCTACCGAGGGATGTCACATTAAAATAGTTCCCAACAAAAAAGGGACTCAGTCTGTATTTTTTTCACTTAAGACTTTAGAGGTTTCTCAAAAATTAATAAAAAAAAATTCTGCCTGGTTTCTCACAGCGGAAATTTTCAGGGAGTATCGAATCTTTAACGTAGCTAAATTACACTACAAATCCATGCTCTGGCACTATTGCCAATAAAAAGAGAAAATGCAAACTCAGCAGAGACACTTGGCACGCATAACAACTGATCAAATGTTCACAATTCCTAGAGTTAGAACATATTTTTCTAAAATGCAATATGCCTATTTGACTCCCATGACATACAACGGGGTGCCAAACTCAATTAAGACAAAATAAGGTAAACACCCAGACAGTGGATCGAAGCGTGGTTGTTATTGCAGCAGGAGTTAAAGTACTTGGACTTGCAAGAGATATGACTTTTAGCAAAGGTTTGCGTGAACTCTTGAGTGTGGTGTGTTTTTGGTGATTATGCACGGGATATTATGAGATAGACTTTTTGGCCTGTCTGGAATAATGAAGTACTCGTATGTGGGGTTTGACTCGCGTAATACATACTCGTACATTTAATTGAATCGCACTGTTTTTAAGTTTGCAACGGGGTATTGTATAATGAACAATCGGAAAAAAATATCAACTTATTTTTTTCATGTTATATGTCCTCAGTAAGAGATCGGCAAATGCATACTTTACTAGGGATACGATAAACGAAAGGCAACAAACCCAGATCCATATATAACATATATAAGTTGGGTCATCTTAAAATGACCTGTTGTTTTTTCCATAAATTATATATTAATAAAATTAATGTCATGTACAAATTAATTAAATAATACTTTCTTGGTTGGTTTGTAGGAATTGCTACATAAGTCTACTAGCAGTGCTCTTTTCATGTTAGCATGCTTAGCAAGATTGATAACTATTAGTCCATGGCGTCAACATTCTTTCGTTCATTGGTATGTTATTCCTGCACATAGCTGTATTTGTGATGTGGATATGTTAAAGAGCGGGACCTTAACACAACATTATCTTTAGCCTCATCAATTGAACCTTTAGACTTAGAAGCATCGAAGTGGATATTATCACACGTGTAGAAGCAATAACACTGGCACACGTCTCACAACTAAATTATTCATTGTTTTCAAACCCTTTGACCAGATTTGTAGCCTTTACCATTTCTATCGAAGTTTATTTTGTATCAGAAATTGAGCCCGAAACACCTATGTAGATACAAGCATTTTAACAACAAGGCCGTAGTTTTTTGCCTGAGAATACTCAAGGTTAGTCAAAAAGTTTTGAAAGCGACATCTATGGAGCAGTAGAAAAACCAAAATTTCTACGCCATTTTGATATTTCATCTTTCATAAGAAAGTACTCAAAATTTCATTTCGATTTGTTAATTCATTCTTTGTTTACAAGGCATTTGAAGTTGACGTGTCAGTGTATTTTTTAACAATGGAAAAATCCGAATATCGTGCAGTGATTAAATTCTTTGTACAATGGGTGCCGCATTTGCTAACAATGCAACAAAAACACGTTCGAATGCGACTTTCTGAGCAACATTTGGAGCAATTTCGAAAAAATAAAAAGGATTTTCTGCGTCGATTCATCACTATGGATGAGACTTGGGTCTACCACCATGATCCTGAATCAAAACAAGAGGCTAAGGAGTGGTGTGAACCAAGCACTTTGGCTCCGAAGCGAGTTCGTGTCAAGAAATCGGCCAAGAAGGTGTTAGCGTCAGTTTTTTGGGATGCAAAAGGAATTTTATTGATAGATTATCTCCAAACTGGTAAGACAATCAACTCTGATTATTATTGTGACCTTTTGGACCAGTTGGATGAAAAAAATTGTGAAAAAAGACCCGGTTTGCAGAAGAAAAAAATCATTTTTCATCAAGACAATGCACCTGCTCACACAGCTCAAAAAACTCACTTCCGTGATGGGACAACAAAGTTGGAAGATCGTTGGACCAAGTGTATTGATCTTATGGGAGACTATACTGAGCAATAAAAGTGATTTCCCGCCAAAAAAAATGTATTTTCATTTCCTCTTTCAAAACTTTTTGACTAACTAGTATATAGTATTTATGTTATTATAGATGTCTTTATCTTTCGTAAAGTTGTATTGTATATTGTTACACATTCGTTGTATACAGTAAACCTTATTACTATGTGACAACCTCTTCCAACCAACCAGAAATATTTTAAAGAGACCTTAAGTGAAAACTAGACGGGAATCGTTAAAAAAAATTGGGTTCCAGCGGGATTTGAACCCGCAACCTCCGGGCTATGAGGCAGGCGTCTTTCCAACTACGCCACGTAGGTCGTCTTTTATGTTTGATTGAATATATAATACCCCTGTATTAATTTAATAGGCAAGAATAATGATTTGGTTATTATCATTGTATTTATATATTCATGATAAAACAATAAAAAAAGCAAAGGAATCACATAATCACTAAACAATATTTCCGGGATGATATAATATATATTCCGACGATTTAAATATTGGTTTAATGTCGCAACACTCGCTACATTATTGGGTAGTTTGTTCTAAGATTGCACAATTCAGTTAGAACAAAACTTACTATAATACATTATTGGGTAGTTTGTTCTAAGATTGCACAATTCAGTAAGAACAACAAAAAAAAAAAGGTTTTATGTTTTCTTGGATAATTGTAAAATTTAGTTTTGGTGAGTGTCAACTCACGTCCTCTCAAATGTGTGTTAGGTCAAAAGAAAATGGTTGGCTTTGAGTTCTGAGCAATCGTGACTGATAGAGGTCTTATTAAACTCGATCAATTCTACGTGGTTTAACATTCGTTGCAAGAGTTTCATTAAAAACAGTCTATCTTCATAAGTTGGATCAGTCAGACACCTTGGAATGTTTGTGATGTCTGTAGTCATTATAGATTCCTACAGCATCATCAGTCAAATGGGTTTTAAATATACGAAATGTTTCATTTTGACACTACGATTCGTTCATTTTTTTATTTGGTGTCCCTCAGCACATACGAATTGGTGTTGGAAAAATTAAAGAGCTAGGCAGTTAGAAAAAAGATACCATTAATCAAGCTTTGAACACCACTAGAAAAGGCGTGGAACTCACAGTTCGTCATTCCACGTGTTGGAAATATTATCACACGTGAAGATAAAGCGAGATTCGTATACGTCTAGCACACGCGAGTATAAATACTAACATAGATGAATGGAAGTGATACGTGTAAAAATCTGAAAAGAGCCGAATGAATAATTTAGAAATACTTGCTCAGAGAAGAATACACGGGAGTGGCAAAATATGATAGAAGAAGAAATGACTTCATTATATAATGTGAACATAAGGCTGATGTATGAAGTAAGATTAAAAGGAGCACTCGGAGATGTTTTCGGTATGTAGAACGAATTATTGAAGGAAGACTAACAAAACAAATATACTGTCCAAATGTGCGTGGAAGACGTGGTAGGGGAAGATGAGCAAAAGTATGTTTGGATCAAGTTAGGTATATTTTGGATGAAAAAAATGTGAATTTAAGGCTGATGTATTACGTAAGATGAAGAAGAGCACTCTAAAATGGTTAGGACATGTAGAACAAATGAATGGAGAAAAGCAAACAAAACAAATATACACTGGAAATGGGGGTGGTGTTTTAAAGAAGGAAATGTATCGTAAAAACCAGAGAAATCACAGGAGTTATATAAGATGTATGGACTAAGACGACGCGACAGATGTCTTCGCGATAAGAAAGTCTGTCACTATTTACCTACTCCGATAGGAAAACGACGTAATAGTATGTATAATTTATATTTACCAGACAGGGACTCTTTATAATATTTTTATATTTCGAGTAATAATCGAATCTGAAACCCCTGTGTGGTAGTTCAACGTCTTACCAAAAAAACCACGGAGATTGTTGCAATGTCTAACTAAAAAAATGATAATTTACTAAAAAGTGATCAAGACAGACGGTGACAATTAGTTTGAAGCCCAAGGGTGGAAGTCCAACGTCTTATCAACTAGACCACGGAGATTGTTGCAATGTCTAACTCAAAAATGATAATTTAGTAAAACGTGATCAAGACAGACGGTGACAATTAGTTTGAAGCCCAAGGGTGGAAGTCCAACGTCTTATCAACTAGACCACGGAGATCGTTGCAATGTCTAACTCGAAAATGATAATTTACTAAAACGTGATCAAGATAGACGGTGACAATTAGTGTTGAAGAACTTTTGGGCCGTCCTAATGAGTGAAGCCAGACTGAGCGAGCCCCACCCCTCCCGAGGCCGTGATAAATAAGTTGTAGTGTTTGTGAAGAAACGCAGAATTTTCCCAGAGTTGCCGACAATTACCGATGCCTAAGGGTGTGACGTCTCTTCATTTTATATTCTTAAATTATAAAAACAAGGGATTAAGGCGTTTAAATACGAAAGTCCCTGAAATATTATGACGGTTCTAGAAAAAAACACTTAAAAGGGGTAATAATGGCGAATATTCCATCGTTTGTTTTAATGCGGCGGAATAAAAATTGTAAGACTTAAGGTTTTAAAGGAATTATCAGTATTATTATAAGAATTTGAAAACTTTTCTTGGTCTTTCATGTTAAAAAATGCCATATTTTAAGGATTGAAAATTTTCTGACAAAGTTAATAGTTATAAAAATACAATGCCACCACTTGACATTATTTTACACAAAAATCGACAAATCAGTTCGTAATTGAACTAAACATGTCTTAAATCTTAACACTTTCTGTGCCCTACTTGGTAAGATATCTGTTTACAAACCCTAGGGTTGCGGGTTTGATTGTTGGTACCCAATTTATTTAAAGATGGTTCCAGTCTAGTTTTCAGTTAAGATTTCTGAAACATATTTTTGGTTGATTGAAATATATTGCCACCAATTAAAAAACCGGATAGGATATATTGTAAATAACGAAAGTACAATATAATACAAGAGCTGTTTCACTTCGAGAACGAGTTATGGCTGTTGTAGCATAATAATTGAAGGTTGATATTAATAATTTGGCCCTGAATAAGAATGTCTAGATAAAAGAATTACATTGAATAAAGAAATAAAAAAGGAAACAGTCAAAAGCAACTCAAGAGTTGATGAGTATGATGAATATATGAGTATTTTATCAAAATACGAGGGGAATCAAATCAAAATGAAACGATCTTCTGTCTTCCATATTGGCACGAGAATATGCAATCCTGATTTTTATTGGAACATGGATTGATCCAGATGTTTATTCAAGTGAAAATGAGTTTCACACATACCTTCAATATAATACATCGATCAATAAGTCCCGGGATTAACCAACAAATGGTGCCTCTAATAACAAATCCATATCATTCTCAGTTAGTACCAATCTTTAGAAGTTAAGTGTCTAACTTTCATGACATTCCGACTTTGTGTCATCAAGTTGCAGTGGTTTTAGTGACGCTACTTTTGCTTTTTTCAAAACAATGAAAAAAAACGATTTTCGTGTGTTGATAAAACATTGATTTTTAATGGGAAAAAATACCGTTCAAACTCAGCGATGGCTTGAAAAGTGTTATCCGGGCTCTGCTCCGTCGAAAACAACCATTTGTCGGTGGTATGCTGATTTCAAACGCGGTCGTACAGACACAAATGATGCTGAACGCTCTGGTCGTCCAAATGAAGCTGTTACACCAGAAAACATAAAAAAAACCTCAAAACCGTGATGGAAAATCGCAAAGTAAAGTTGCGTGAGATAGCTGACATCCTGAATATATCATTTGGTAGTGTTTACACTATTTTGCATGAACATTTGGTTATGAAAAAGCTTTTTTCGAAATGGGTGCCGCATTTGCTCACAATAGAACAGAAACAACAACACATCGATGATTCAGAGCGCTGTTTGGCACTGTTTACGTGAAATAAACAGGAGTTTTTGTATCGGTATGTGACAATGGATGAAACTTAGATCCACCACTATACTCCGGAATCAAATCGGCAGTCAGCTGAGTGGAGAGCAGCCAGTGAAAGTCGTCCGAAGCGATCAAAAACTCAACAGTCAGCCGGGAAGTTTATGGCCTCCGTATTTTGGTATGCGCATGGTATAATATTCACCGATCACCTTGACAAGGGAAAAACTATCAATAATGAATATAAAATAGCGTTATTGTAGCGTTTGAAGGCAAAAATTGCAAAAAAACGACCCCATATGAAAAAGAAAAAAGTTCTGTTTCATCAGGACAATACACCGTGTCACAAGTCGATGGTAACGTTGGCCAAATTGCATGAGTTGAACTTCGAATTGCTTCCGCACCCATCGTATTCTCCAGATTTGCCCTCTAGCGACTATTGGCTGTTCGCAGACCTCAAAAAGATGCTCTAAGGAAAAAGATTTGGCTCCAATGAAGAAGTGATTACCGAAACTAACGCCTGTTTTGAAACCAAAGATAAATCGTTCTACACGGCTAGCATAGAAAAGTTAGGAAAGCGTTGGAATGAATGTATCGCTCTTGAAGGAAACTATGTTGATGAGTAAAGAAGAATTTTGGCAAACAAATGTTTTAGTAGTTAGTCCCGGATCTTATTGATCGATGTGTTATATATGCAATAGTAGGGAGTCATCTTGTAATAAAACATGTGGTGAAGTTCTCATCGCAGTCTCCGAATTCATAAAATCGAAATATATGCAATGTAAATTCGATATTGAAGAGTAGATTTTTGCCGAAATGTCTCATTTAGGTTGCATGATCGTGATTGGGTGGGTCTATGTCAGCGATTCTCAACCGGTGGTATGCGTACTACCGGTGGCATATACGAGAACTGTAGGTCGTACAGGAGAGAGTGTGATAATATTGTATTACATGGAAAGAATAGAAAATCAATTGATATCTCTCTAACAGGTCCAAGTTTTGCATTGAATTTTATTATTAACTTGTAATATCTCAGATAATTCTTTTTGTAGTCAGTTATTGTAAACACTAGAGAAACATTTTAAACAATATTTTTGCAATTTGTACACAAATACCAAAGACGAAAAATGTGATTTTTTTATGCTTTGTACTCTTTTTGCATTATCTTTTATTTTTAGAAATAAATATTTGAAAAATCAAAATAGTATATTCTACACATCCATACTAATGTCCTGGAAGATATTTTTTTGTACATGGTGGTGATATTAAAATTTTACAGTTTTTTTTCGAAGGTACGTGTTAGTTAAAAGGTTTAGAATCGCTGGTCGATATTTGTCTCAACTCAAGTGCTGTTATTTATGTAAACTATTATGAAGAAGAAAAAAGAAAACGTCATGAACTCCCAGGGGATTTGTTCATTTTGACTGGTGATTATAATTTGCCATACATGAGATAGGACTAAACTTATTGCATCTCTAGTAATCTCTAGTGAACTTTCCTAACTTAAAACAAAACAATTGTATAAATAACGTGAAAAACGAAACAATAAATAAATGTTCCGATAATTTAGTGATAAAAAGTATTATTAAAAAAGTAATAATTGTTTCAATTCTTCATTATTATTCCAAGGTAGTCAAGCGATAGTATAGTATGTTTGCTAAGCCATATTGTTCTAAGCTCGAATCCAAGAGTACAATGATTCCTGAATGATTCTCCTTTTCTATAATATTAATCTATTTATAGTAAATTATATGATATACGAGTATATCCGCCGTCTCACTAAACTGATTATCTATTCTGAGAGAGTTGAACCATACGTGTGCAATTCACTTATAAATAGAAGTAAACAATGCAGCAAGTCCAAGCCCGAGTTGCAGTCGCTAGTGAGATTTGAAAACTTTCACCAAAATAAATATGTTAGCACAATTTGGAAATATTATAATAATATCAATGTTATTGTATGATATATAAATTATTATCCTTAAGATCTTTATTTATTTTAATGTTAAATTTAATTTTATAACAATTTGCCCACCAAAAAGCTTTTGCTGCTTTATTTAAATAAAATGGCGTTTTTAGGGAAAAAATAACAAATTTAAATCTGCCAGACAAATTTAACATCAAATTAAAAATAATTCGTCTTGATACTTACACCTGTATTTTTATATCTTAAGATTGTATTAGCTCAAGTATTACAGCTTATATACAACAAACCCATACTCACTTAGACATTATCTTTTCACAAAACAAACTGTGTCTTCCTCGATTGAGAGGTTTTCGTTTCATCATATTGAAAGAGACCATAGTTATATATACGTTCAACTCGTGTTGAAATAAATTGAAGAATTTAATCGATGTGTTTAAAATAATTATTTTTGAAAATAATAATTAAACTCACCACTTACGGTATGACCGGTTAAATTGATATATTATTCATATCATTATGTTAAATCGCAAAGTCATAGTGAGAGAAAAACATGACAGAAAAAGTAATTATGACATATGGCTGAGCAATGAAAGATTAGACATTCTGATTTTAAGTAAGTATTTTCTTAGATAATGGAAGATTTACGAGATATATTGAACGGCGTGTAGCGATAGTAAACAAAGACTATGGGAAATTAAAACATATAAACACTCGAACCGGACATCATCAAAATCTGCTCAGAAGATTCTAGTACCAACTTTGAAGTGAAATGTAGACGTCAAAAAATACTAAAAGGAGACGAATAAATGCTGGGGAAATTTGTGTACTTAGAATAATACATGGAGTGACAATGTATGACAGCATACAGATTAAAGGTATCAAAGTTATATGTGAATTTAACACTAATGTATTTAAATAACATCACGAAAATCACTCTGAGATGGTGTGGACGTGTATTGAATAGAACGTATAAATAAAGAAATATCAACAAAACAAATATACAGCGTAAACGTAACTGCAAGACGTGGAAGGGAAAGAAGCAGAAAACTATACTTTGGTGAAGTGAATTATATTTTGAAAGAAGAAAATATAAAAAGTAAGATAAATCGTAGGAGTTGTATGAGAAGATGTATGGATATAGAAGATAAGGAAGTCTGTCGCTCAATTCTTTCTGCTTACTCCGAAAGGAAAACGGCGTAACCGTATGTATGTATGCGGTGTTATAAATATGTTTTGTTTGTAGGTCAAGATTAATTTGTCTTAATTAAACCTTCATAATATCGAATTCGAATCATCTCCATTCGGTAGATTTTGGTTTCAGGCTAGGGTTTTAAATATAAGATTAAATAATTTATTTTTGTAAATCCAATTTAAATTCAAAAAAAGTTATTTTTGGAAATTCTTCTCCATCTTTCCTTTTTCTTCCAGTCTTTTTTAATACTAGAAGTAATTTTTTTTGTTTTGTTAATAATGTTTTAACCTTTTATTCAACAATAAGCATGACTCTGCGTAACTTTGGCCTGTTTACTAAGAAGTTGGTTTAAATCCCGCTGGAACCCAGATTTTTTTCAGAAAAAGGATTCCAGTCTAGTTTTCATTTATGGCCTCTTTAACAAGTTGTTGGTTGTCTGGAAACGATTGCCACATGGCAATAAGTCAACCAGGTTGTACTATACACACCGAAAGTATAATACTCGTACAATACAAAAAAATGTCGTATAGTCATAAATTTGACATTTGTATACTTTTAGGTTTGCAGCCTTTTTCGAATTAAGCATACATTTTAACGTATTCTCTCTTAAAGAATATTATAAGTCGTCAAATTAAAACTCTTTTTTTTTTTTCTTTTTTCGATTCTCGTTTTCTTTGTACCTCTTTACAATTTCACAGATTTTGCTCATCTGGTTATCTTCAGAGTATCGTTCTTAAGATCTCTTCAATAACTATATATTTTTTTGCTTTTCTTAAGTCCAAGTCTTGCATATACGAGTATATAACATCGTTGGCTTGATAGTCTATTATTAAACCAGTACGTTTTGTTCTCACCGGAAATAAGATATCGCTACTATTTAATGAAACTAACTCAAAGACGGCTAATTAGACTGCATGTTGAATGTCTGCTTTGTACTCGCCCATTATAGTGGGATTATTTAACTGAAACAGCTGTAATCGAACTGTATTTCACTAGAAAAATAAAATCTAACAAATAACACTGAATACTAAATATAATTGGCTGAAAAAAGATCCAAGGATCGTGGAAACTGAGAGCTTATAATGAGACTGATAGACTAACGAGACAAACACTAATTAATAGTGATATACTCGTAAAGTCACGAAGGTAATAATGAATAGGCTATGTTAGTAGATCTTGGTCTACGCTGTTCGCAAACATCAATACGCAAGTCGGCAATTTTTCATACCGAAACAGAGAATTTTAAATATCTTGTAGCCAAATTTAAAGTAGCTGGGAGTAAAGAGCAACCGCAAAGTAACGGTGACTTACCTATCGATTTGAAGAATAAACTACCTAGATGCCAAAGCTTGAGTTAAGCTGCATGACCATTTAAGGTAAGAAAGTTGTTCGTGAAATAATTGCTATGTACTTAAATGCCAAAAAAAAATTGATTTAGAAGGCCTCTCGGATAGCGTAAGAGCCTAGTTTTCGGGGTATATTTAGGTCACATATTTTTTTTTAATAAATAATTTTTAACCGTGGGGGTTATTATTCTGAATGTTTGTTTTGTGATACTGTTATTAAGATTAAGCAATTTACATTTCTTCCTTTCAAAATATTCATTTGATCTAATCAATCGTTCATTCGTCCTTCTCTACCACGCCTTCACCTTATATTTATCATACACTATATATTATTTTTAAAGGCTTACTTCATGCATTCGTTTTACATGCCCACACATTGTCAGAGTGAACTTCTTCATCTCAACACATCAGTATTAAGTTCACATTCATCCTTAAACACTTCAAAACTGATAGCTTTGTTCTTACCGTGATCTTGAGTTACCTGCTCTCAGTCTTCAGGCGCCTTGCACAAAGTTAGTTATTCTTGCAGACATTCTTCTCGTCCTTTCTCTGTCCATAGAACTAGCTTCTTGCTTATTAGTGCTGGTAACATGTGTATTATATATTCAACCCATCTCAATTTCACCTATCTAACAATATTGTGTATAGGTTTATAGTTAAAGCGTTGCACAATTGAGACATTTGAGACATGGTCACATCGCTGGACCCAAAGAATGCGGCAAAAGAAACGTTAAAGGAACATTTACAGACTCCGAATGTGCCTCTCGTAGGGAAGTTAAGCCTTATGCTCACATATTAATGTGGGAAAAGGAGAGAGACTTTGTAGACAGATAGAAATACATAGATACCATCACGCCATTTCTATCGCGACACACAACTCTCGTTTATTCTACATCAAAACATCTTCTCATACAACTTCGACGATTTATGATATTTGATATTTATTTTTTTCAAAGTATCATTCACTTGGTCCAATCATACTACTATTGGTCTTCCTCTTCCCACCTTCCACTTCTACAAGTATTTGCAGTGTATTTTTAATTGTTTTCTTAGTCTATCCTCATGTATTCTACTTGTTTTGTTAGTCTATCCTCATGTGTTCTACTTGTTTTGTGAGTCTATCCTCATGTATTCTACTTGTTTTGTTAGTCTATCCTCATGTATTCTACTTGTTTTGTTAGTCTATCCTTATGTATTCTACTTGTTTTGTTAGTCTATCCTTATGTATTCTACTTGTTTTGTTAGTCTATCCTTATGTATTCTACTTGTTTTGTTAGTCTATCCTCATGTACTACGTGCCAAAACCATCTTAAGGTGGCATTTTTATATTTTATTTAATACATCAGTCTTACATGCTCATCTCCAATATTTTGTTAAACATTATAGCATTTGTTCGCTTTTTTAAAGTTTTTTCTAAGTCCCCGTTTCACTCCCATACATCAAAGTTGCTACTAGATTACTATTTTGTAGACAGATATCTCAATCAAAAATACATTTTAGGCAACTGCTACCAAATGAACTTAAATAGCGCATAAAAAAGTATTAAGCATCACCGCCTAATTGGTAAGACGTTTGTCTCCCAACCCGAAGGTTGGGGGTTCAAATTCAGCTGGAACCTAGATTTAAAAAACGGATTCCATTCTGGTTTTCACTTATGGCGTCTTTTACATATTTTTGATTGGTTGGAAAAGATTGTCACATGGCAATAAGCCCAACAGATTGTACTATATACAACGAAAGTGTAATACAACATCTTAATACAGTTTATGATACTTATAAAATTATTATTTAACAATTATAAATAAAATTATAAAAAGTATGTCCATAACATAAATCATTAATATAAAGAAAACATGTTTTTAGTGTTCAAACAATGATTTCATAATATTGACAACGATTCGGCACGGTTCATTTTAAAAACAAACAAAATCCGAAATAAAGTTTTGAAATGTTTCCCATTTATAAAGTAAACTAAAAAGCTTTACATACAATTTAAAGTGTTGTTGATAACGCTGGCGATTTGGGATTTGGGAAACTTTACAAGAATATTTACTTTGTAAATTATTTTTAAAAGATCAATAATTGGATTATTAGCATTTCCTTGTTTTTGTATGTTTCAAAATAAAGACCAATAATTTATAGTTCGTTATCTGATACCCTTTTTTATACATCTTATGAAGGTTAATTTTATTTAAAAAAATCATAAATGTACTTTAACGAATATTCATTTTAGTTTTATCTCCTTTTAACTCAAGTTTGTTGAAAAAAATTGGTAAATTATTTTCAAATAAAATATATTAATTACATTTTGCATTCACCACTGTTTTATTTAGTTCACCGCCGGTCTCAAAGACTTGTTTATCAAGAGATGAGGAACTAAATTAAATACTCGTGTTTAAATTATATTTCTTAGTGGTTTACAGGTAAATAAAAATAAGGATTCGTGGATTGTAGGCTGTAGGGGTGTGTAGGCGGAGTCAAGAAGTTGGAGTTTGAATGGGAAACACATTGAGAAGGGGACTCAACCTATTTCCCATTCAAACTCTCTGTCTCTACCAGTGACCACTAGTAAATATAATTTTAACATTTAATTTAGATCCTTCTCACCTGACGAAAGAGACAGAGGCCTTTGAGACCGGTGATGATCTTAATAAATTAAACAGTGGTGAGTACAAGGAAAAATAGAGTTTAATTAATTTTACTAAAAATTGAACAAAATATATTTTTTAAGATTCAAGATATCAGTTAATTTACACATTGGAAACAAGTATCTTGTAATTTAAAATCTTACCAGTTTTTATTCCGATTCAAGGTTTTATAAGAGAAATTGTATATTGTCACACTTAACATTATCCTTCAACATTGAATGTTTCTCACCCTGAGATGTTATCTAAATTTGTGAAATATGTTAATTCTTTCCCCTTTGCGTAATAAACACTTATTTTATTACTTTCTCTATCATTACTGGCCCGATTTTGTGATTACGATTAGTCGGCATTCTTCGGAAATGATAATTTTGTTGAGCATTATGCCCATGAACTGAGATTTAAATATATTATTGGGTGTTCAGAGTCACTTCGTTTTTCTGAGTCACTTGTGCTAGGCACAAAAGAGAATTATACCAGAGATTGTCTTATCTATATTTATCATTAAATTAAGTTATTGTATTGTATTGAATTACACTTTTATTGCATAAAATAAAACCTGACGAGTTTGCTGCTATGTGGCGATCTCTTTCAATCAATCAGAAAGGTGCAAATGACGCGTTGAGTGAAAACAAGTCAGAATTTTTCTTTGAAAATCTAAGCATTGACGGGAATTGAGCTCGCAACACTTGGATTGGGTGACAGGCGTCTTACCAACTAGATAACGGAGGTTACGACTTTTATAGAAATTCGTGCATAATTGTGTATTAGAACACTTTTAAAGCATCAATGTAAGAATGGAAAATCAATGAAGACGCCAGAAATTAACGCAAAGCTAAAGTGGATGTATAGATGTTTCCGTGGAGATGCGGAGCAAGGGTAATACGACTACTATTTTTTTAGGTAGCCGTCCTTAGGATTTGTCCTAGGCCTCGGGACTGTTAAAACATGCGTAGATCGTCTCAGAGCTGGTTTGGTCGTGTTTTCGAAGGACGTAAAGTGGCAGGCTGAGGACTTTCTTAGTTAGAAGCGTTACATGGCATCACCTGATGGAATGTATAGGGTGATAATAAAAAAAATGTCACCTGATTTTTAACCTTATAAATTTACTTACATCTTTCATTTTATATTCGAGAACTTACATTTCCATACTATTTTTCCCTTCAAAAATACTTACACATAGACAACAAAAAGTCTGGATTATCGCTACTTTTGCATTTTGTTAAAAAAAGAAAACCTTTTTAATATTCGAACTTTTGACTGTTTGTCATTTTGATTTTTGGTCGGATTTCAAATCATTAAATCCCAATGAATCCCGAATCGAAATTGGTTTTCAATCCGGAGTCCAGTTTAAATCTACATGCATCCCCATTAGTTTATTTTTTATTTTATTATAATATTCGCATGCTCCTATTCGCGATATTTTTTTCGTCTAGTACTCAGGGGTATAAGAATACCTCAGACTTCGGTCATACCAATTCTTTCTAAAAAAATCACATTAACAACAAATATAAACGATGCAAGAAGTCCGAACTGCTGCCGTTAGTGAGATTTGACAACTCTCAGGAATGTTTAAATTTTATATTTTTTAGTGCTTTAAATATAATTTCTTCCAGTGTTTGGCCTATTCCTTACGTCGGTCCTGTATGAGGCGAGAAGGAGGCATATACATTTCATTAGGAGAGCAGCATGTCACAGCACGGCTTAAGTCAGCCGGATTTGATTCCAATTTTATTGAGCCTCGTCTTCTGGGTATTGGTGTTCGGGTTTTGGAAATTGCAAGGCTATTATTCTTTATCTGGACTTCAGAGTTCTTTTTTTATTGATTTTAGTGGAATCAAACTGAAACATTAAAAAATAAAGTACGATTTTTAGAGGCACTAGAATTTGGCTGTCTTCTTTAAAAATAATAAAAGGACAATTTATTATTGACAACTTAAAATCAAGTTGAGTGTAAAATATAAGAAGGCGGTGATTGCGGCCATTAGATAAGAAACTTCCTTCCATTTACTATAGCATATGTTAAGAAAAACATATCTGGTAAGAAAACTGAAAAAAAAATACCAAGGGATGACGAACTGTAAAGAAACCATTGTAGAACTTCCGATTTGTGAAAGTTATATTTTCAACTTTATGTTGAGTGTAGTGTATGTGTGTATTGTTCATATAAAATCATATATTTTGATGAGACTCGCCAAAAAAGGTTGTCTATCATATATCAGTCTAGCAGTTGCATTTAAAATAGACTGGAATCGATATATTTGCAAATCAGGCATACCAGAATAAATAGGATTAAAATAATCCAGACACGATACGACTATTAAGTGAATACGTGTTTTTATTTCCCTTGTTGGAAGACTATAGAAGCTTGACGAAATCGTATAACCTATTTAGCTATCGAAACAGATCTTACTATCAAGAGAGACACCAAGAAAGTTAATGCTATCTTTTGAAAACATGCTAACACCCATGACTAATAACGTATCCCAAGCCACCGAAAGAAATTCCGTTTTACAATAGTGCTACGAAAACTCGCTATGAGTTATTTTCTGCCTAAATTAGGGTATCATTTAAAAAAAATAGTCGTTTGAATCACTCTTTGATAAGGCAATGGGCACGCTTCGCATGTAATGCCAATATAATTATGACCTACGTGATCTAGTTGTGAAGACGTTTGTCTTCTAGCTCGGGGGTCGCGGGTTTATTTCTCGTTGAAACTCATTTAAAAAAAGGATTATCCTTTAGTTTACAACAAAATTGTAATACAATATAATAGTAATACTATTAGTAGAATAACTATTAATGGTGTGGTTTTCTAAGGAATTTAAAATACCAATTACCATTTTAATTGTTCTTATGTAAAGTTATATATTGTATAACACTTCCATTATATATAGCCTAATAAAAACAGAAATACGCAAAAAGGCCCTATAAGGAAAAAATAAAATTTAGACGTTTATTTTTGGTTCCGTTTGGTATTGAACCCAAAACTCTCAGGCTGGAAGTCAAGTGATCTACCAACTAAGCTACGGCGACTGTGTTTGACCGATTTGAACAAATACGAACTGTCAAATGTGACTAATGTCATTGTGACAAAATTCATGATGAGAATTAGCACAAGTTCATCGGTGGTCATGGTCTAACGGTTAGCATTCACGCTAAGCAAGCGGGTGCCAAAGGTTCGATTTTTGGTGGTTTCATTTTCAGATTGGTTTAACTCTTAGACCATTTTACATCTTAATTTTATAATCCAGATGGCGTTCTTGTCAGCAATATTGGAGTCTCTTAAATTGCCTTATTACCTCGATGGGCTATGCTGGTTATTCAGGTAATCGTAATGGTCGGGAAACAGCGCTTATTCAGTCACATTTATGATCAATTTTCTTTATGCCATTATTTCTTTGAAAGTTTTGATGATTTTTAAGTAATTTAGATTAACAGTATGATTGAAGCCAACTATTTCGATGATTATTTTTACATCAGATAGCGGCTGAAGCTGAAATCGAAAGTTTGGTCGTAAACTGACAAAAGGTCTTTTCAGGTTTACGACATTTTTTTTTATTCTTTTGTAAGGATGAAATATGTCATAATCAAGAAAGACTCTCCAACCGATTATTTGCATCGAAAAAAATTTCATGGTACTTGACAAGATTTCCTTGAAAACAATGTTTAGTGCATTTGTGAAATATTTACGTATTATTTATTATCACTTCACTGTATAACAATCTGGCGAAAGTATTACCAGATGGCAATCTTTACCAAACAACTAAAAAAAGTAAATAAAATAAGCTCACTGATCCAATTTTGCAACATTTATTCAGTTCACTCAAATAAAAATCCAGTTTCGAAATTGACAAATTTGAACGTGTTTTTTCTACTTATCAGAAATGTACTAAATAGCGCAATTACTTTTCAGAAATGAGTTACACAAAATAATAAATCATCTCGGAAATTAAGTCAAAAAAATCACACATTTTTCCTCTCATTTTTACTACCTCCACAATGAAGTGAGCTATACACCACCGAGGATCTCGGCGACCGCAGAGCAAAGGATTGAAATTATTTTTCTGTTTAAAATTTCAGACATGAAAAATGGTCAGCAATTTTACATGTTTTATCCGAGGATATCCTTTTGTGCCTAAAACCCTTTTTTATTCCGGTGAAAATCTCACTTAACCCAGCCCTGGGCGATGGCTGGAATATAAAACAATTCGTTCATTTATTTCTCTGTGTTGCTATCAAAACTTCCATACCAAAAATAACAGAGAAAAATAGATAAATTGCAAGATTTCGTAAATATGTTTATTTTTTAATTCTGCATTATTTTTATGTAATTACGTTTTTTTTAAAACAAAGCTACATGTTTTTTAACTTCGTGAGATATTTTAAGTTCTGTCAAAAACACAAAAACTGGGAAGGCAACAAATAGAATAAAACAAAATTGACGTGAAAATAAATACAGGAAACCACCAGAAACACAGAAATGCTATAAAACGCATTCATCGAGCTCGATCTACAGCCCGGTACTCCACGTACTCATACTCCTACGTTAAGCTGAGACGCCGAAATTTTCTCGCCATAATATAGGTGGATATAGTAAGGTGGGCGTCCGATTCCCTACTTTAACTGTTGTCACTAGTCATTCAAAATATTTTTTTCAATCTAACTTATTTTCACTTTTTTTTTCTACCGAGACTGTGAATATTCTTATTATAATACCGACGTATGATGTAGGTCCATCGATAAAATACTCGTATAATTTAAAATGTTGGAAAAGTTTCATCCGAGATGCTTGCGTCGTGTCCTTAATATAAAATGGTAGGACAAGCTTACACATTTAAGCGTTCTTAATGAGACTAAGACAACTAGCATAGAAGAAATGATAATGTAAGAAAGCAGCTTCGATGGGTAGGATACTCGAACATTGCCAGAATGCCAAAATCTTAAATTGTCAGATAGTTATTCTTGTCTGAACTTAAGTTAGAGAATAATACAAGCGTGACCCAAAAAACAGGTTCGCCTTATATCCAGTCTCAAGGAGTCACAATCATACTCGTCTTCGAGGATTATCTAAGTATGCGGGTGAAAAAACAGCGCAGATCTTGACTAGCTACTAATGCCATCGTCAACATTGCCCCAACTACCTCAAACATAATTATGGTAGTTGTAGGCTGCTGATGTGTGCGAAGACAAACTAATCGTTCTTCACGTGATCGTACCACTGGACACCTATAACCATCTTAAGAAATTTGTTCTCCAAACTGTTTATGGAGGGTTATATACATGCATATATCCCACCGTTTCCCTGCCGCGGTAGGCAGAAATAACAGGGCGTCAGACTTTCCTATAGTGACATACACCTTTGCCTCTTCTACATCCACACACATTTTTTTACATTGTCTTCTTTTTAAATATAATTCACTTGATCCAAACATGCTTTCCTAGGTCTTCCTATTTTCCAACAAGATGAAGAAGAGTGTATTGAGATGATCTGGGTATGTAGAACGATTGAATGAAAAAAGACTAACAAAAAATATACATCGCAAATGTCAGTGGAAGGCGTGGCAGGGGACGACTAAAGATATTTATATTTATGTAAGTAAGAAAGTAACATAAGTCAGAAAAAAATATGAGGTGTATGAGCAGGTGTATGAATCTAGAGAGGAGGCGAACAATGGATTTAGTGATAGGAAAGTTTGGCGATCTGATCCCAATAGGGTAGGCATAGGAGGAACAACGAGTAGCTTAATGGTATGTGTGTACCAAATGATTGAACAAAGTTTGCATTTTCTATTTAATAATCATTTTGATAAAATTATTTGTTTTTGAATATACGTGAAAATTTTAATATTTCGTTCGTGTCGTTCAATATTTACTTTTCAAATTAATTTGAAACAAAAATAACGACTTTTTGTTTGTGTATTCGAAATCGTTGAATCCGTGGTTTTCCATTTAGAATTGATGCGATCCGCGAAGCATTTTAATTCTCTTCAAACGATTTTTTCCGTTTTCCACAATATTTTGTCTACCGTCGACCCTTTTGTGTACGAAACTGTGTAAACAAGGTATCTGTGAAATGTTTAAGCAGTGGTTCTCAATTTGCATTTCGGCTTTGAGAGCCGGCGGGATCGCTTACCCAATCTACATAAAAATCCGTTGGAATTACACGGTATCTTTGCGAAACAAACCACTGTGTAGGAGTACAGTGGCGCAGACAGGAATATACAAAAGCTCATATATTGGTATGCAAAGCAAATCCAACCCACAATTGACTTATTTTGAGAAAATTAAGGAAATATACATCCGTTTTGAATGAGCTTGTGTAGAAAAAAATATAAGATAGAATTGATTACGAAAAAGACGAGAACATGTTACATTGAACTACATATGTATAAAATTTGACGGAGTGTCATGAAATTTTAACGTTTTTTTTTTTCAGTTCCAGATTTTAATGTTGTGGGTCATATTTTTGTATAAAATATATGAGTGATATTTGCAGCTTTATAAAGTACTTCAAGAAAACCGTTTTTGAAAGGTTTTATAAAAAATATGATTATATAATAACATATACGAACACTATACACAAACACGACGATTCACCTAACGTGTCACTATCACACATCGGAAGATCATTAAAAGTTTATTTGTGGTTCGTCTTACTTGAGAAACTTTTCAGCGGATTTCTTACCGAATGAGTTTCAAACATATGCAAATGTGGGGAAGTACTCAATCTAATTGTCAGAGCCACCACCTTATTATCCTTATTCTCAAGTTATTTTATACATTGTAATACTTTACTAAGTCAATAATAGCGGACTCGATTCCCGAGTTGGAGTGCCTTTGAGTCTTGACTGAGTTTGCTCTCTAAACGGAGCTATGTAAATTACGAGTGTTTCATTAATATAACTATATAAGTAAAATAATCAGTTTTATATAATTTAGATTTTTAGTTTAGTTCTTCTTTAGAAATTCCATTAAAATAATTTGAGCTCGTCACAATGGTGACGAGTTCAAATTATTTTAATGGTTCCATTCCATTTATTAATTATAAATGACACATACTCGCACACAGATCACATCCGAAACGACGAGGTATTGAGCGGGGCTGGAGAAACAAGGCAACTCCTAAATAAAGTTGCCCAACAACTATCCAGTTGGATAGGCCATAACATCAGGCACCCAGGCTTGCTCCTTACCATCGTCGAGGGAATGATTGAGCGCAATAACCATAGAGGCCGCCCTAGATATAGCTACATGGACCGGGTGATCCGGGATGTGCGCTGTGGCAGCTACCAGAAGATGAAGAGACTGGCGGATGACAGAGATGAGTGAAGGGATCGAGTGCTTGGTGCAGACCAATCCTAAGATTGTAACCCAGAAAAAAAATCACGTCATTTCCCCGTCGAAAATTATTATGCAACATGGTAATAAACTGATTAAGTTATACGATATACAACAAAAGTGTTATACAGTATTAATGTAAACAATCTTTGTGTCCTAGTTGGTAAAACGCATGTCTTCCAACTAGGGTTACAGGTTTAATTCCTGTTTAAACCTATATTTTTAAATAGGATTGCGGTTTTCATTTAAGACCTCTTAAACATATCTTTGGTTGGCTGTAAGACATTGCCACATTGCAATGAGCCACTTCACATCAAGTTAAACCCATCAGATTATTTTGAATACATGAAAACTAATACCGTATGGTCATACACATATTATATAATAGTAAATGGACGACCTTCGTGTTTGAGCTGGTACTCGTAAGACACCTTTATTCCAGATCATTGTGGGTTTAATTCCCGTTGGAACACAGATTTTTTTTAAATAATTTCAGGCTCATTTTAATTTAAGTCCTCTTTAGCATCTTTATTTATTTATTTAACACTTTTATTGCAAATACAATCTGTCGGGCTTATTGCCAGGCGGCAATCTCTTCCAGCCAACCAGACAAAAGTAAATGAAGCAAGTTACATGGTCGCATAAATCCTTCAAATGACTATCCATCCTCACGAAATCCATAAGCACATACGTGAACATATGCCCACAAACCCCACAAAGATGGACAATCACCTGAACATTCTTTTTCATATAAAGTGAGGTATCATCAATCAAAGGAAAAAGAAGGGATGGTGGAGACGAAAGGAAAACAAATAAGGAATGAAACACATCTTTATGGTTGGTTGGAAAAAATATCACATGACATTAAGCCTACTAATTTGTACTGAGTTGACAGGGCAATACTATTTTATCAATCAAAAATATATTTTTGAATTATATACCGTTTAAAATAAAATAAAAATTAACTGGTTATTCTTTAGTGTATTCTTCTTCCCAGTGTTATGTCAGGTCCCCCCAACGTTGAATGTCACTTGAGAGTAGATATTTTTGTCCCCGGCAGCCCGAAAAAGATCCCCAACGCCCCTTATGCCAGTCCAATCATGTATATTGCGGGGCCAGGAGATTTGCCCCCTGTCACTACCTCTTCGGCCTTCTATTTTGCCTTGGATGATCAGGTGAAGTAATTTGTACTTTGCTCCTCTAAGTACATGGCACAAGTAGGGCATCTTTCGGATTTTAATATTAGTCAGCAAGTCAGCATGATTTTAATATTAGTGTATATAATAATAAAATTGTTACGCCACTGGAAGAGAATTATTCAAATATCCTATGTGCCTATAACTCGACATTGTTTCGGCGGAATTAATAGAGATTTATTTTATAAGGCCGTCCCGAGAAGCCTCACAATTAACCGACCAACTTTAAGGATACACCAGCTTACTTTCAGGATCTTAAATTAGGACAAACTTAGCTTGTACACCAAAGTGAAATTAAGCGTATTTTGCCTAAATGATGGTGTGTAGTAGGTAAGTCAAGGAGAAAATTTAGATAAATGCTTATCAAAGTAAATAATTTTACCATCTCTTCATCCTTGAACAGACTGAAGCATTTCAAGTCATTTTTGTTCAATGTTGTCAGTATTATAAATGTAACAGTTTAGCTTCGCTTTAAAATTGACAATCTGAATATAAGTTAAGAAGAAAAATTCCAATATAATTTAATTCTATGACAATTCCAAGTTAATACAGTTTCAGTTTTTTCACACGTCACAAAAATTATATAAATCAATGGAAGTAGAAAAACACAAACCCATTTATTTATTTAACACTTTTATTGCAAATACAATCTGACGGGCTTATTGCCAGGTGCCAATCTCTTTCAACCAACCAGACAAAAGTAAATGAAGCAAGTTACATGGTTGCATAAATCATTCAAATGACTACCCATCCCCACGAAATCCATAAACACATACGTGAGCATGTGCCCACGAATCCCACAAAGACGGACACTCACCCGAACATTTTTTTTCACATAAAGTGAGATATCATCAATCAAAAGAAAAGGAAGGGATGGTGGAGAGGAAAGGAAAAGAAAAATCAGGAATAAAACACGTTATTTTACTGACAAGAAATTAAGAGTTTTTTCAGTCGCTCCGTCACGCATACCAAGGACGGCAACCATAAGCAAAATGCAATAAAAATCAAAGTACGCAAAAGGTATCACTCCTCTTTAACATTTTTCCTTTGAGTCAATATATCACAGACACTTCTGATTTAACATGACACCAGTCTGACCTAAGCACAGCTCTCGTAGCAAACCGGATCACTCCTTTTGGAGAGATCCTCAGGATAGGAGATCGTATAGTGGGTACTTATACTATATACTCGTAATTAGTAGAATAACAAAGTAATTTCTTGTTAAATATTCGATGAAAATTCTATTTGGGAATACATCCTGAAGATGTTAATATAAGCCACAATGTAGTAACTTTGTACATGTCACACTTTGTATATCTGCGAAAATAATGTAAAAGGATTTAAAATAACTCATACACATCATCACGCCTTTCCCTATTGGGGTAGTCAGAGATGATATAGCCCTAGACTTTCCTATCGCGACATACTCATACATCAATCGCCTCTTCTACGTCCATGCACTTTCTTATACAACTCATTCGACTTTTCTGACTTTTTGCATTGCACTGACTTGTTCTAATCATACTTTCATTGGCGGCCTTTTCTACACCTTTTTTCATAATTACACAGTATATTTGTTTTGTTATACTTTCTTCACAGTATATTTGTTTTTTTATCTTTGGCTTCAACATTTCCCTCTCTAAATCTCTGAAACCACTTTCTGCACGTTGAACCATCTACAACATCGGTTCCATACACAGCACTTTTTTTTCTTTCAGAACTTGCGATGCGTTTTTGCCTTTTCGGAAGTAAAAAAATATATATATACCGAACATTGTCCTTGTTTACTAAGATGAAAAATTCCAAAATAAAATGCTACATCTTACCGAATAAATGATCTTCGAAATGTCGTCTTCCAACAGACATAATATCTGTGTTCAAGGCGTTGATAACAGATCAAGGAAAGTGATGGTACGCCACCAAGCGGTAAAAAAGAGACGAATTTAGTTTACGAGTATAACCATGTATATTTTTTTGTATTATTTTCACCAATCAAAAGTCATTTTATAAATTTAATAAGATTACATTTTTTATAAATTTAATTTTTTCAAAATTGTTTATTAAGTAAATTCATTATCCTTTCAAAGTGTGTCGTGAATATGACATATATATATGCATACCATTTCATCCATTCCCTATCGGGGTAGGCAGAAAACACAGAGCACTAGACTTTCCTATTTCAACACACGTCCTTTGCATTTTCTACATCCATTCATCATAATCTACAACAATTCATACGATTTATCTGATTTTTACGTTCCCTTCTTTCAAAATATCATTTACTTGCCCGACCATACTTTTCTTGGTCTTCCTCTACCAAGTCTTTCGTGAATATTGCAGAGCCGTTGTTAATGGCCGTGGAAGAAAATCGGTACGCAAAAAAAGTGCGAAACGTTTTTATAAGAAAATAAAATTTTAAAATACATAACAGAAAATTTTCGTTTTAATGAAAGGAACATAAAAGTTAATGAAAAAACAGTTTGCCAACCAGAAAGTAAAGAAAAAGTAATGAACTCCTCAGAAACGCGGATATTATAAAAGTGATTAGTGTTGCACAATGGAGAATAAAGTAAAGTTCTTTAATTTATCCAACAGATTTTCATTTTAACGTTGCTTTAGTAATTCATTTAATGCTAAGTACTTTTCTACAGTACTTAATCTCCCCCAGGGTGGTCGAGTAGGTACATTAAAAATATAATTTAGCGAATATAATGCCTCCGAGAAAATATACGTGATCGCGTAATCGCGTCGGGAAATCTCTTTTGTGAACGTGCCTTTACCCAATTCCGTTATACTTTTACGCTCCTCTAAACCTATTTTAAAATTTTCTATATAATTTCTTCACGTTAGAGAGCATTTTGTGGTTTGATAGATTTTGAAACATAAGTTGTTAGAGATGAAATTACTCCGAGTCTTTGAAGACAAAACACTGAGATAGAATAAGGAATTAAGAAATACGTGAGGTAGAAAGTATTGTCAGACGGGAACATATACCAAAGAATATACTGGTAACGAGTGTTAAAATGAGTGGTAGAGATATATAGAATCTCTGTGACATAGTTGTTCAGACGCCTGTCCACCAAATCTAACGGTAACGGTTCGATTTCCGATGATACCCATTTAAAAAAAATCTTTTAAGCTCTCGTCTTTTTGATTGATTGGAAGAGATAATACATCCACAAGGTTAAAATGTATATAACGAGAGTGTAATGAAATATAGAAAGGATGGATGTAACAAGAATCTTTATGACAATGAAAATAAAACTCTTCTACTGTGACCCCTCTAGAAGACGGTCAATCATAGAAAATAATGATACTCGTCGCGCTTTTCTTTGGGTAGCGGTCGTGGTCTAACGATTATAGATCGTTCATCCAGAAGAGTTATTTTGCAATAATATGAGTAACGCTCTCTGTATTACACAACTTATGTATTGGTTTTAGAATGCCACACGATTGGTTCGCGCAGAGTGCACGTTTGTATTGTTAAAATACTCGGTGATTAGAAAAACACTACCATGTCGTAATTAGGAGTGCGATTTTTGTCTAATGTAATGTATAATTCAAAAATTTTCAAAAGCTTAGAATGTACTTTGTTATAACTTAAAGTTTCTTAGAATTTAGTATCAGTCGATCCACTATTATTTAAAAAAAATATTATTTGGCATTGTAATTATGTAATTATGACACATGTCAAGACCTATCCCCCTATTGGCCTCTTGCTTGTTTTTAGTTTAAATTGTATTGAAAAATTTATTAGTGCAAAGACCACGAGGTAGGCCCCGAACTCGACCAGTCAGTCAGTGTGAAATTACAATACTTCATTGAACAATGCTCTTCATCTCAGGGTTTTTAAGTGAGTATTAGTGGTCGCTCCTTGCCTCGTTAAATGGGTAAGGTATCAAATAAAACAATAGCGATACTACGGAGAAAATGAAATTTATTTAACATGGATCCGTAGGATGGTCGGTCCCTAGATCAATGTGTAAAGAGTAATTGAACTTTAAACAGTTATTATCCGGTGACTGAGTCACCAGACAAAGGCAGAACATAGAAGGTAAAGACAAAAGGGAAGAAATCACCAATGACGGAGTAACATAGAACATAAATATCTTGAAGTAGGTCTCTCTTACTCAATTCGTCACAGAATAGTAAAATTAAATTGTCTGCAAGTGTGTCCACCCTTGCTCTGAAGAAAGGCCTTACCAGGGCCTGGAACGCTGGATCAGGACGGCAGAACCGGACATCGGAAGGGGATGATATAAAGCTCGAGGGAACTGCATTAGCTCCCTCAACTGTTGCCTTATTGCTGCAACCAGAAGTGAAGGCACCGTAAGAAGATATCAATTCGTGCGGAATTGAATGATGTATAGCTCGAGGGAATTGCGTAATCTCCCTCAGCGGTTGCCTTATGGCATCAACCAGACTAGAATGCGCCGTAAGACGATCTCGAGACGAACGGCGTAATAATCGTGAAAGTTAAAATAATACTCCCATCGCAAGGATAAGAGTTGAAACCGGTGCTCGGAAATAAATTAACACTTCCTCGTAACTACGTACTCGTAACACATAAAGTATATGGACTTGTCGTTGCCGAGAACGACTCCTCTAATAGAGCGGAACTGCCGGACTACCGGACAACAACTCAAACCCGCGGTGTATTTTAATTACTCCGCCGGAACTATTTGAATCTGTCCTAAGTCGTAATTTACAGGAACGAACATGCTCGAATTGCATCACCTTTAACACGTTCGCTGCTAAAGACGCCTATGGGCGTCATCACATTTTTTGTAGAGACGCTGTTGACGCCCGTTGCGCTTCATTTGATTCTCTTTGTTTGTATGGTACCAAATATTTTAAGATTTTAAGGTTTCCGTAAGATTTTAAGGTTCCGAAAATACCGTAAAATTTTAAGGTTTCGAAAATATGATTTTTTTCAGTACCTCTACACTATTCTATAAATACATACCGCAGTCAACGTGTTTTAACTTGAAGGGGACTCTCCCTTCTATAGAGATTTTATTTCTTGGCATTGCGTCATTCTTATACAAACTGGACATCATCTGGGCGCGAATTAAAATCGCGGTCGGCTAGATATATCGAAAATGATTACAGGGGCTGGCGCGATTATTAAAAATGGATTTCTTTTCTTTTCTTCGCGCGATTAATTATTTTAAACCAACTAAATCCTGACACATTAATATGTTAAATAATCTTACATACAATAATAATTGTATTTTTATATGCAATCTAATTAAAGCTGATGAACATTTTTACTTTATAATATTTGTACTTATATTTATTTTTAATCTTGAAAAATTTCATTATTGTTATTGTTCCTAGAATCTGCCACGCCTTAACAATTAATATGTGGAATAGACTTACTTTCACTTTATTTTTATGATTATTACAATTCAAGCTGACCGCATTTTTAATTTACAAAACGTGTGTGTTCATTTCAATGTTTGAATATAAAATATTATTTTTTTGCTTTTTCACTTCATTAAAAAAAAAAGTAACACGTTTTTGTAAACGCACTGTTACTCACACTATTGCAGAATGACTCTTCTGACTGAACGATCTATACCATTCACGCTTAGCTAGCGGACATCTCAGGTTTGATTTCTGGCGGATTTTCTTTCCGGACTAGTTTTACTCTTAGATTTAAATTTATGTTTTTTATAACTTAATACATCGATCAATAAGGCCCGGCACTAACCAGCAGATGGCGCTTCTAATACCAAATCCATGAACATTTGGTCATGAAAAAGAGTTTTTTTTTTAAATGGGTGCCGCGTTTGCTCACAATGGAACAGAAACAACAACGTATCGATGATTCAGAGCGCTGTTTGGCACTGTTTACGCGAAATAAACAGGAGTTTTTGCGTCGGTATGTGACAATGGATGAAACTTGGATCCACCACTATACTCCGGAATCAAATCGGCAGTCAGCTGAGTGGAGAGCAACCGGTGTTGACCTCCGTATTTTGGGATGCGCATGGTATAATATTCATCGATCACCTTGAAAAGGGAAAAACCATCAATAGTGAATATTACATAGCGTTATTGGAGCGATAAGGCAGAAATTGCAAAAAAACGGCCCCATATGAAGAAGAAAAAAAGTTCTCTTTCATCAGGACAATGTACCGTGTCACAAGTCGATGGTAACGATGGCCAAATTGCATGAGTTGAACTTCGAATTGCTTCCGCACCCACCGTATTCTCCAGATTTGGCCCCCAACGACTATTGGCTGTTCGCAGACCTCAAAAAGATGCTCCAGGGAAAGAGATTTGGCTCCAATGAAGAAGTGATTGCCGAAAATAACGCCTATTTTGAAACCAAAGATAAATCGTTCTACACGGCTGGCATAGAAAAGTTAGGAAAGCGTTGGAATGAATGTATCGCTCTTGAAGGAGACTATGTTGATGAATAAAGAAGAATTTTGGCAAACAAATGTTGTTTTAGTAGTTAGTCCCGGGACTTATTGATCGATGTGTCATATGCTGCTTATCATTAATTATTTTAGTGGTATTTTACAAATAGCGTATTGCAAAAAAACTGCAGGACACGGCTGCAACAGCCTGCCAATCGTAATGGAACTTAAATCTCCTTGCTGTGTTGCTATATTGCAACTCATACTGTGTTGCTGAATTGCAACAGTTTGTACATAACAAATCAATACAAGCAAGGGCATCTTCCATCCATAAGATAACCAACAATCGTACTTGATAATGAGGGATTGTCTATCGGAAGACATTTCTATAAATGGTAAAACGTCAAGACAGTTTGTTCCGAAAAAAAATCACAGCATTGAGAAGAAATTGTGCATTGATGGAGACGAAATTGTGAATGCTTACTCTGGGGTGCGTGATTGATTAAGATCGACTGAATCTCAAGGTGCGAATTGCTTTATTGATGTGGATCCTTAAGGCTTATCTAGATTAATCAATCGGAGTTTTGATCCTTTCATTAGCAAAATACTTTCTTCGAAGTGTTGAAATAGATACTCGTATGCACTTATGAGATACCATACTACTCATAAAATCTCCGGTGACGACTTTCGTGGTCTGTTTGTCCGTCCAACTTGTGGTTGCAGGTTTTAATTTATTTATTTAACACTTTTATTGCAAATACAATCTTGCGGGCTTATTGGCAGGCTGCAATCTCTTCCAACCAACCAGACAAAAGTAAATGAAGCAAGTTACATGGTCGCATAAATCATTCAAATGACTATCCATCCCCACAAAATCCATAAACGCATACGTGAGCATATGCCCACGAACCACACAAAGACCCCAGGTTTGATTCCGGTTGGTATCTAATTTAATATAAAAAAAGTCTACAATAATAATAAAACGAAAATTAACATAGCGTCGTTTAAAAAGCAGACTCTCGCAAAGCTTATTGACAGATTAAAAATATTACAAAAAAAAAACAAGTAAAGTGAAAGGCTGAGATGGCTGTGGCTGCACCCATTATATTTAGAACTTCCCCACATCTGCATATATTTAGAAAAATATATTTGGCAAGAAAACTTACGAAGGAATACGAACTATAAAGAAACCTTTGAAGATCTTCCGATATGTGAAAGTTACACATTCGGTTTTAGGTGGAGTGTAGTGTTCATATATAATAATTTATTTTGATAAGACTTTCCAAAAAGGGTTGTCTTCAAATACTTCCTTCTACAACACTTTGAGGCAGATACAGATCAATGCAATTAAAATACCACTTGAGAAAATGAATTTATATTAAAAAAAAAGATCATCACTTCACCAAATAACACGTAACAACAATATGACTGCTGCAACAAGAAAGTTACGGTCTAGTTTTCATTTAAGGCCTCTTAAATATCTTTCAGGTCAGTTGGAAGAGATTGTAACATGCTAATAAACCAACAAGGTTGTACTGTATACAACGAAAGTGTAATATAATAAAATATATAGATATACAAATGCAAGTGATGGTAGGTATATATATAATAATAATAAAAAAAGACAGCGCTCTTGTGGTGATATAAGTGTATAAAAAGACAGCGCTCTTGTGGTGATATAAGTGCATAAAAATACAACACTCTTGTGGTGATATATGTTAAGTGTATAAAAAGACAGCACTCTTGTGGTGATACAAGTGTACAAAAAGACAGTGCTCTTGTGGTGATATAAGTGTATAAAAATAGTCGTGGGAACCGTCTACCTTGAATACGCACACACAATGTTAATTTAAACGAAAATGTACAGTGATTCAAGTAAGTTTATTTAAAAAAAAATCTTGTTTCATTTATTATGTTAAGTAAAAGATAGAAGTTGGTCCATAAAATTTTATCAAAAACGATTTCAAACGTTATATTGCCTATAGACCACGTAGTGTTGCGTGGCCACTATCAAATTAAAGTAATTTTAGATATAATGTCCGAGGCTAAATCTTCAATAATTGCCTTTCCTGTAGGTGAAACTGTTACAAAATGAAATCTCTTATAAAAGGAAAACTGTACCAGAGAAAATGTATTCTTAATGGCGTTTGATTCGCTCGTTTCCAACGAAAATTCCGCACGTTTTAATATTCCGACAGTTGTGCTGGAAATCTAAAAGGTTTAAATTAATATTTCTGGATTGAATGGCAACGAATGTTCCATTCCAGATTTCGCTTTCTGATACTTTTACCTGTTTTGTTTCTGAAATTTCGGTATTTGTTGAGCATAAATTAATTTCACTGGGCAAAATAAGCGGCGCCATATTGCCGCTTTCCCGCCTTCCAAAACATCGAAAATTTTCGGAAAATCAACGACACCAACGCCGAAGGCGTTTACACAGGATGATTGTTGCCACTAAATAGAGAAAGTGGTAATTTAAAATTACTACAGAGTTATTTTTACTATTCCCATAGGATGTATTATATAATCTTACATTATAATATGCTATATCAATCTAAATAAGAAGACCTCCGGGGCTTAGTTAGTAAGGCACTTGACTTCCCTCCAGGAGTTTTAGATATACGAGTAAGTCAAGTGTCTCCCGTTGGTACTCGAAAAAAGGGACCTACGGTAGTTAAAGAGTTCGTTTGGTAGCAATATTTATTAGCGCAAAATTTGTGCTAGTATTGTTGTATCTTCACGTGTGAGGTTGTATTAGCAACATGTGGGATGACAACAGAACCTTGACTATCTTCAGTAAATCTACCCTACAGTCGATCATTTTCACTAACCTACCATCAGTATATATATATTCAATACGTGTATAGAACATAGCACTAAACATAGTTTCTGAATTCAAAGATTAAGGAGTAACTTTTGATGTCGGACTCACATTTGTTAATCATGTCTCGTGGTTATTATTTGATTGTAACAAACCACTTGATTTTAAAATGACCACATCTAGAAAACTTAACAGTAAATATATTCTACGTAACTTTTACGAACATTTAATAATATCTAAATTAGGATACGCATCAGCATTTAAGGTTCCCGATCAGCTCAAATATAATGATACTTGAACAAATAAAAAAAATAACACCACCTTTTTATGATACTGAACAAAAAGTGATAACTCAAAATATTGGTACCATGTCAAATATTTTACGGTGTGCCATTATAGAACTTTTGAAACAAGGCACGAATCAAATACAATATTTCTACTGAATGTAGCTTTAATTGTCTTACGATACTAGAAGTATTAATTTTTATATTTCTCCGATTAATACACCCATACAAGGAATCAAATTCTGGTCTACATACCAACAGAACGAATATCATGATAAAATACTTAGTTACGGGTGGTTTAGAATTATTGAACCAGCTGAGTGACACTGGATAGATTCTCGATATCGTTTAGTAGTACGAGAAGAATTCTTGTTGAAATACTTTGTGACGAATCAAGTTCACATTATCAGACTCAATTCAGCTCAAATGTTTGATAAATGGGACGGAAAACAATGCTTTCTCCCAGCTATGCTATTCAATATGTTAGAATTACCAATTGAGATATATTTAAGAGTACCATACCAATACGAATAAATAAAATTTCATTCATTCAAAATTAAAAAATATTATAATACACCTAATTAATTACACCCTACATTTTAGCACCTCTTCCCTTCCCACGGTCCACTATTTACCATCTCCTACACATAATAATTTGACCTGAGTATTCTGTTGTGTAGCTTAATTATGTTAAGGCTAATTTATTGGAATAAATATCATAATAACAATATTTATTGAAATACATATCAGGACACCGTGTACCTTGTGGGGTAGGCAGAAAGTAAAGATCTTCAAAGTTTTCTATCCATGCATACAATTTTCACCTCCTCCACATTCATACATCTTGTCATGCGCTTGATCCAGCCGCATTTTCCTCGGTCTACCTCTTCTTCGAATACCTTGCACTTCTGATTTGTATATACCATATACGCTTAATTATTCTTCTTCATTGATTCTCTCCATATGTCCAAACCATATTAAATCTAATTTATTCATCTTAATTTAAACATTTATTTTACCTGTTTAAAATATTTATTGATGATTTTTAATATTTGGTAACTCTGTAATTACGCTCATAAAGTTGTTTTTTTTTTAAATACATCCCTTTTTTCAATTTTGTATGGTACCCATCAACATGTACGAATTAATTATAAATATATGTTGTAGAACGAGGCAACGAGATAATATTTTTACGGTATCAATAGTCTTCAGGTTAAGAACCACTGGTGTAGGCAAGTATCTGACAGTTCACCCATCGTACGAGTTTGAAACACTGTTGCACGTAGACATGCAACAATAATCTCACATACATATTTAGCGCTCTTCTCTTTAACTCTTCAACCAGATTGGGACTCTTATACCATCGGAAATTGAGCCCACAAATGAATGTAATAACTATAAAATCTTCACTCGCAGTAAATATTTGTCTAACACTAAATCACGATGTGGATAAATAATACGACTTCAATTGTTGAATTGAATTATTATAGTGCATGACACATGTCATTTACGAAAGTGAAAAAAAAATGCTGTTATAACAACTTAGAACTATTTGAATTATCTACAATAATGTGCATATAGCAAAAATGTGGCATTTGTTTTTAAATTTTACAATATTTTTTAGGATGATCGTGATAGAACTGGATAATTATGTTATATAGGTAATCGTATGATTTTTTTTATGGGAATATTTCTAAGAGATAAATACTCAAAGCTTTTAGGGTAGAAACACATAATCTAGCACACATCTAGCGTGTTCGAGTATTGTTACTAGATGAACGCTTTAAATAAACTGGGAGCCTTTGTTTTTTGGATACTATTGGGAATTGAACCTGAAACTTCTAGGTGGGAGATCAGCATCTTATTAACCAGGCTACGAAGGTCGTTATTAGAGGCGTAACAATTAGTTGCACCTTTTTCAGTACCAAACAAGAGTGCTCTGCTATGCACTAATTCAGGAGTTTTTCTTGATTATGATTTTCAATATTATTTTTTTCGGTAATTACTCGTACGTCTTGAAATTTGTTTTTTGGTTTACGTTATTTTGCAACTCAACCTGTATATAAGACGAAATTAAAATTAAGAGGAATTATTTGGCGTTTCCTCAATTTTACAGATTTCACACTTGTCGTGTTTTATCGCTTCTTTCCAAGTAATTCTAATCAAGATATTGAACACTTTTTGTCGAACTTTACGCAAAAGACAACCACTTTGAGAATATTAAATAAACCAATACAATTTCGTATTGAAAAATGAATATTTATTTGCTTTCAATTTCCTTTTGCGGGTACCTTCTTTTTTTAATTGACTGATAGCTTTTGTAAAACAATCTAAACACGGAATGAATATCTAGATAATATGAATTATGCGTTGTTTTGTACATTATATTACGAGTTAAATATTGCTCTTTTGTTCATAATACGAGGGTGGATCAAATATTAACGAGACTTTTGTGTTTCAATTGTTTTATTTGCAAAAATACCAAGTACACATAATTTTTGTACATATTCTTTTGCTTTAGAAATAGATTTTTTTCCTGCGGATCGGTAGTTTTTTTATCCCGTCATAGTAAAAAGAAGTGGGTTGTGTCAGCAGCCAATTGCGCACAAACCCATCTACTCCATCGTCGTCGTTGAATCATTGGCCTCCCAGAGCTTCTATCAGTGACCCAAAGAGATGAAAGTTCAATAACCCAAAGATACGGTAGGGTTATACCGTTATAAAAAGTGGAATAAACACTGATAAAAAAAAACAAATTACAATGTCTTTAAACCTCCACAATGTTAATGCCTTAACTATAAATTATATAATCCGTAAGTTGTAAAACTCAGACTGAATAATATGTTATATTGCAGTCCTACTTTCAATCAGAACAACACCACTAGCAAAGTAGTCTTTGATATTTAAAAAATACGAAGATTATGACAGTCAAATAATAAATGACACGCGTTGAAAATAATTTTTCAAGATCGTTGATTTCGATAGTGGCTTACGCTAGTAAGTTCCTAGTATAAATAAATATCAATTTATCAAATGTGTTAGCTTAAAAAACCTATTGGTTTTGACTTCTACGTAAATACATACCGTCACGCAATATCTCGATGTTGGCGTCCAACTTTCCTATCTCGATACACATCCTAAGCCTCTTCCACATTTATACCTCCTCAAACAACCCCTATGATTTCTCTGATTTTCTACACTGCCTTCTTTCGCATTATCCTTTACTTGTTCCAACCGTATTATTCTTGGACTTCTTTGTAACATATAATCCTTTCCCTCACATTTGCACTATAAATTTGTTTTGTTAGTTAGGGTATCGACGGTAAAGAGGCACAACTTCTGAGTTAGAAGATAAAAGTCTTGCCAACTAGGCTATACGCACAATATATAATACGTATACGACCATATTTTATTACTGTTATTACACAATATAATGCGTATATAACCATCCAGTATTATGTACACTTTTGTTCTATGTAATTCAACCTGGTAGGTTTATTACTGCGTGGCAATTTCTTCTAACTGACTTCTAAGTGACAACTAGACTGGAACCCTTTTAAAAATAAACTAGGTTCCAACGGAAATCGAACCCGTAACTTCCAAATTAGAAGATAGGTGTCATACCAACTAGGCTATGGTTGTGAATGAATAAAATATAAACAAAGATATTTTTTTCCTTACATCTGATTTTTCTTCCTAAAATATACCTAATTATAAAAATGAGAAGCGATTCGGATATAAATTTAAAAAAAAAACGGAGCAAATATTTTCGTTATCACCTTATTGACTCGAAATTTCATTTAATATTCAAGCTGTAGTAGCATCTAGCATCATCTGAGAATCAATTATTTCCGGTCTTGTTTTCATCATAAAGTAAAATAAACAAAATAATACATCAAAGCAAGATTTTTTTTAAGTATTCCCCGGCCAAAGCAATCAAAAACGAATCTAAACAAGATTAGGACTTCAATTTAAACAAGAAACATGATCTTCATTAAAAGATACTAACCGTGTTCCCGGGAGGCTTTATGGGGATGCTATAGGGAGAGAACTCTCTTTAATGGTGGTTGCAATTCCTTAAATGTTATGTGCATCTGTGAGCTAGGAGGAATTTATACAGTCTGTGAATTTATATCCATGCAGAAAATAATGATACACGTTGTCCTTTTATTTACAAACATAGAAATTTATAATACACCTCGCCCTTTTTTTTATTATTGTAAAATAATGATATACATCGTCCGTTTCTTCACATTCATAGAAAATAATGATATGTCGTTCTTATCTTTACAATTATATTAATGAATGATACATGTCGTCCTTCTCTTTACAATTATATAACATAATGAGACCCTTCGTTCTTTTCTTTACAATTATATTATTTTTTTTAATTTTCAAATTCTAAGTTCACATTTTGCAAAATCTTAGTCTTCCATATACTTTACTTATATTGACAACTTCCTTACCTAAGTTGAAAAGATACCTGCTTTAAAACTTGGGGATTACTGGTACGATTCCCGTTGTTACCCTTTAGGACCCTTTAACATGTTTGTGGATGGCTAGAATATATTTCATCACGGCCATTAATCAAACGGGTTGTACTGCACATAACGAACGCTTAATACAAATTGTGCTGTATACAAAATAAATATAGAGGTTTTTAAAATTCTTCAGCTATTGAACTGTAAAAAATTTTCGACACTAGAGCTCTAAATATTTTCAATTTTTAGACTGTACAGTTTTAAATGTTTTCACATTGTCACAATTTATCACTGTAGACGATTTTGAATTCTAGACAATTTTAAACATTTTTTAATTCTAAGACTTTGACATATACTATATAAGTTTTCAAACTCTTATGCTATAAAACAAAAGATATTTTCAAATCCTTAGACTATAGAACTATAAAGGTTTTTGATTTTTTCCGAGGATAGAACTTAAGGTTTTTGAATTTTTAAGCTATAAAATTTTAAATGTTTTCAATTGATTATATTATACTCGTAAAACTATACAGATTTTAAAATTCTTAGCCCTTAAAAAATAGGTTTATCAAATTTTTAGATTGTAGAACATCTTAATTGAATTTATTCGTCTTGAGGTGTCGTTTCGAATTGAATGCTGACATTGCAAACTTTATTCCATGGTTTTCAGCCTGACACAACTCGATTATGAGTCAAACTGCACCTAAACTATTAAAGAAGGATCCTGATCCAATATATATCATTTTCCCGAACCTCTTTTATGTATATTCTTCGTTGTATGATCATTTTGGGTTTACTATAATATGTCGAACAACACATTGCATAGAAAACACAATGTACTTTCATTTTCCCTAATATATTCGTATATGTTATGCACCTAGTATATAGCAAATAAGGTAAAATATATCAACTCACCTATTAAACCCATCAAATACATTATAGCAATAGTGTCACTTACGAGTAACTGACTTTGGCTACTAAACACGTTGCAAAAATACATTTTAGAATAGCTATTTAATTTATAGATAAAATTGTATTTAAATAGTATTAACAACGGAATGCTTCTATTCAGTGTGAGCTATGGTATACATGTGTTACTAGTTCGTCCGCTTTATTAACAGCCACGCGCATGCGTCCCACTCTGCCGGTGCGCGTACATCACATGCATCCACTACTAGAACCGAGTTGACTTTCTTTAACCAAACAAGGAATTTACAAACCCAGAAAACGACCACAATCACGAAGAATGGATCAAATACTATACGAAAAAATTAAACGCATAATGTGGTAGAAAATGACAATGAACAGGCAATCGAGTCGAAGCCTATTTTGAATAATGTTTTTTACTTTCGTTGAATACAGTATAATCCTGCTGACTACCATGTGGCAATATCTTATTACCAACCAAAAAGATGTTATAGAGCCCTTAAGAGAAATTATGGATATTTCCTATTAAAAAATTGCATACTACAATAATATAAAAGCTGTAAATGATGTTGGTGATGAAGGAAAACATGGATTTTTTTTCTAATTTCAAACAATTTATTTTCAAATGAATTATACTCTGAAAGGGTCACTGATTTGAATTAAAATGAATCGAAAATTCAATCATTTGAAAATTTACTGTTTATTGTGCAACAACCACATTCAATTAAATAGGTGTTGAATGGGTTATGCAAAACGAATTTTAAAATTGAATGAAGCGCGTATTATACAGAACGAAAGTGAATAATATTTTGGTAAAAATCATTAGGGCGCAAAATGTGTAAATATTTTGTTATTTAATCCATTTCCATTGAAAGCAAATACAAATTTTAAATTTTCTTCATTTAGGAGACGTGGACTGCAAAAGGTTAGTACGTGACTTAATCTATTTAGCATAAATATTATTAATTTAAACATTGAAAAATTACAAATGAAGGTAGAATAATCATTTCTTTTTTTTTATTTGGGTCGAAAGACCACACAAACTACCGATCAGACATGACACTTGTTAGATTTAAGGATTGCTCTCAACATAAACCAGGATCGTTACAATTAAAGAGAATCTCGAGTTTGAAGGTAGAAAAAGGGTTTTCTTTAATTAGTTATTTAACCCGATAAAGTACGATCATATGACTTCGTGTAAGAAAGAAGTTCAATGTGAGAAATAAACGCAAAATTATCACATTGTCACTATTGTATTGTACAATATACTTAATTGTCCCGTCGTTTTTTCTTATTTCACCAAAAATATTCAGCTGCGTTAGTGAAAAACAGCGTCTTTTCGATTAAGAACTCAAGCTGCATTTACTGGCTTTCACCGCTTATCATATTTACGTCGTATTTTACTGTCCATGGATTGAAAACCTGGAATCAGTTGCCAACTAATGTAAAACTAACTCTGTTATAGGAATGTTTAAAAAATCGATTGAAAAATGCTTAGTTTTAAGTTCTGCCCTCTTCAGTATTCTTTCCTGTTCTCTTTATTTGATGATATCTCAGTTTTCTTGTTGTTATTCATATTACTCATGATTTTTTTACAAAGTAATAATAACTTGAATATTTTTTACGACGATGTAACTTCTTCTGTTTTTCTTTTGCCTGGGCTTGAGGTTAATGTGAGATTACCAAAATGGGATTACCGCCTGGCAATAAGTCCGCTAGATTGTTATATAACCCAGTGTTAAATAAATAAAAATACATGTTGTGGTGATAAATGTAATTGGTGGAATACCAAAATAATTTACATGGGAAATTTTGTCAAATACGTTTTCTAGAAACTTTTAAAAAACTATCATATGGAATTATTCAAACATTCTGCATACGTTTAGAAAAAAAAATTGGTAAGAAAAACGCAGAAAATTTACTAAGAGAAAATGAACGATAAATAAACCTTTGTATATTTTCCGATATGTGATAGAAAAACATTCGACGTTTTAAGTATCAATGAATTACGCATAACAAGGAATATCTGTTTATTCAACACAATTCATAAAATATGTAGATTTTTTCCCGCCCCCTTCCTCGTCTGTTAAGAATGTTGTAATTTGACTTAATTTTGATATCACTTTCAAAAGACATTGAATACTTTAGAGGTTTGACAAATATATTAGAATAATGATTGTTTCTTATTTTTCCGCACACAATTTGTTGTAGAAATATTTACGGTGTTTCCATTGCACGTTTAAATTGATTTTATTTTAATCCCTTAACGTAAATATTATATGTGTAATGTCTATTTTTCACGCAATATGTTTATAAATAAAATAATAAATGTTTATTTATACGTATAGAAATCTCAAATGTGCTTTTTATTATTACTTTAAAATGTCAAAAAAACACTCTTGATGGTTGAACGGCAAACTACAAGAAATAATAAGAAGATCTTCTTTTAGATTTATGAGTTGTCTTTTACACCAAAATTAAAAGAGAGTTTATTCAAAACTGTATTAGTTAATTCTTTTACGATGGCTAAAGTTATGTAACATTACTGATAATTGAAATTTTTTAAGTAAATTTAAATAACTTCTTTATTTCTTTTTTAAAAATATAATAGTTTGCCCTAAGATGGTTAAGGTAAACAAATACTTAATGCCTTTCTGAATTCAAATAAAAACACAGTTTTAATAAAAAATAAAATTGAGAAAACGTTTTGTTTTTCCAGATTTTACGACGCATCCGTTGGAAAATCATAAAACATCTAGTAAAACAAAAATAGTTCACAAAATATTTTTATCAAAAACTCCACGATGCGCAAAATGTCTTCTTCGCGGGATTTAAACCCTTGGGACTTAAATGAGGGCGAGAACAAAGAAATTCACAATACGATGAAAGGAAGGTATAAATAAATTAAATGTATTCAACCATCGCCCAACACTTAGAAGTTCAGTTTATTTTACATATGAACATTGCTGCGCGAGAGATTAGTTACCTCAGGGTTTCCCAATCTTATGTTTGAGTGAACATTAACATCTTCCGATTCATTTGTGTTTATGTGATGACATGTGGCATAGTTGATAAGATATTGGACTTCTTCCCGTACGTTCCGGATTCGATTCCTGATGGTACCTAAATGAAAATCTCTGGTAAAATAGTTCGTCTGGTAATAATATTCGTGTATACTAGACGTGGGCATAGGTGATCCTAGACAGCGCTACTTCATCGAGTCTCTTTTTGACAGAGGAACATGGTACGAACCAGAGGTTTTATCCCCAGTGACAAGTCACTGATTTTTTTCATTTTCTTTCACATTACAGATCATTAAAATTTTTCGTAACATTTAAGATCTCGTTGTCTTTGGACAACACTCAAGAGTTTTGGCACCCATCTTGCACTCACCTTATTCATGCTAAGATGATCGTGCAGAATTCAACGCACTGGAGTTTGAAAAAGTTCACACATTGTTACTATTTGTTTTGATTTTAGATTTTTATCTTGTAACACACACTTTTGCATTAATACACCTGTAGGAACCACGGTCGTCGCTGAATATTGTCAACACACACGGTCAATGACCGACGAAACGACCTTTGGATATGTCCAAAGGTCGCATACCAAAACATTGAAATTGTTTACCCACAAATACTATTTACGATACATTCCACAGTAGAAAGAGAACGCATCACGCTGTCTCGCCGTTTTCGCAAACAAATTGTCTACCCACAATACTATTTGCGATGTCTGCAATATTTCAATCGACCATTTCTGCACGCACAGAAGCGAGATAAAAATATATTGCGGGCGCACTCCCGCGCCCATTCTGAAATGTATAAATACCCACTTACCGATAAATAAAGCATCATTAATTATTAATTATTATTCATTGATTCATTCATTCTCTCTTTTCGCATTGCTAATTGACGATTTTATTTATTTACCAACAACTACTATCATCATCTCGTCCTTCAAGGACATTCGCTAAACACCTGTTTGTGGAGGGGGTGCTTCTGCTGGTCTGCCTTGACGAGGGTCATTTTGATAAAAAATGTAGTAAAGTAATCACATCAAAACTGAACCATCAAAACTGGTGATTCGGGTATATTAAAGAGTGTGAACAAATAAGACAACGATGTCTTGCCTTCGGGTTTAGAACTTCTTGATTATGCACGTTCGTTATCTTACGAGTTGGTTAAACATATATCTACCCCGCACGTAAAGAGAAAACAACACTAGTGCACGCCTAGCGCATGTGAGTTTCGTTATAAGACGAACTCTTTCACCGGACAGGGATCCCTTTAAATTTATTTATATATTTCTATATATGTTTTGAAATATTATACATTTGTAGCCCGTTACATACTGAAAATACGTGTTTAAATATAATCGTATAATCCTATACTCGTATAAATTGTTAAACATATTTGTACCCCATCGCTGGGAGCGCATGTTTAAATGTAATTGTATCTTCCTTTATCTATGTATGGTTGGTTATAAACACGTTCCTAACATATCACTGGGTGCGCATGTTTAAATTTGAACACGTTCCTAACATATCACTGGGTGCGCATGTTTAAATTTGATATAGTCCTATATATATTTTAAAGACGTTTGTAGACCATTAATGGAAGCGCATGTTTAAATATAATTGTATTATATATTCCTATATATGCTATTTAACACTTTGTAGTCCAAAGCTGGGAGTACATGTTTAGATGTTATTGTTTATTCCTGTATATGTTGATCAATACGTTTGTAACCCATCCCTGAGAGTGCATGTTTATTTCACACATGATATCCAATCTATAAAAAATATCCTCTATAACCGTTACAGATGCGGAGACAATTTATGAGGTTTAAGCTCTTAAAGAAGTCTATGACCATAAGAGAAAGTTGAATATGATCTTGAGCAGCACTAATCTAGGAAAAATTCAGCGTCCACAAACTGATGATGGTCTAAAAATAAATAAACAAATCAAGTCTTACCTACGTGTATATTCAATACACGAGTAATGAGATATGGAATTCATGATTTAATCAAATGTAAGGGGAAGTTACACTTTCAATTCATACCATGTGTTCCATCAAGGACTACCATAAAATACCTCTATCCAGGTCGGCCCACACTCTGACGGCTCTGACGTGTTTCAAAGACGTTGTCGAACTAGATCTGAGACGATCTAAGGCAATTTCAATAGTTTGTTTTAAGGTCTTAGGTGAACTAACCCAATAGCCCCGAGGCCTAGGGGAAACCCTAAGGATGGTACATCTTGGAGCCTTATTTCTAAATATTTTACTGGCTACCGCAAAATATACTTGAAAATATAGAGGTTGTATTCGTCTTGCCCCCCGATTCTATGGAGAACATTAAAAAAAACTCCTTATCAAAGCGGCAATAGGAACTAACTCCCTTTTACTCTCCATCGGAATATCTCATTTAAATGATTTGCACATGCACGTAGGATGGCAGATAATTGAATATCAAATATAATCGTCCAAGCTTATCTTTCTGGCGTTAGACCGGGAAGAGGACTAAGAAATATATTTATCAACCAGTTTGTTACGTGACTTGACATTACGTGAGAGGAAAATTTAGATAAAAAGGAGGAAATAATTCACCAGATGCAACTAACCAAACCATAGTTCACTCGACACGACATAATTAAATGAGAAGAGGATAAAAGAAGATCAAAACATTTACCAAATTAATGTTTTTTTCATACGGGTGTTATATTGAAGTAATGCATTAATTAATCTACGCTGCCTAAAGTTACATAAATTTACTTTAACGCGGTTAATTCTGATTGTAACCAGAGGAACGAAAAAAAAAAACAGCTTGGAAGCAGACAACAGTAAGAGCGAAAACAGTTACAACAGAAGATTAATATATCGAATAAGTCCAACAAATTGTCTCAGTTCTGTATTTTTTTCTTCTTATAAATAAATCGTATGACATACATACGTACCATCACGCTGTTTCCCTGTTGGTGTACACCGAAAGGACAGAGCGAAAGACTTTAATTTTTGTAATTTGTTTTATCAAACACTGTTCATTCCACTTTTTTACCGGTATGACCATACCGGTTTCAAGGTTTACATCTTATCATCAGGGAAGCACAAACAAGACTGAATTCTATTCAAACTGCTACTGACATACACACTTCTAACGGTAAACATTCGGGTTGGCGATTGTGGGTGGAGGGGGGCAGGGGCAATTTTAACAAGCAGCGGCGAGATTCTGAGAATACGTGTTCTTCAAGTTTTTGTTATGCAGACGTTCCTATCTTAATACACATATTTTGCTTCTTCCGCATCCATATATACTTTCATACAGCTTCTATGATTTATTTTCTAACATATTCCGCTTTAAAAATATCATTCACTTGGTCCAATCATTCTTACCTTGGTCTTCCTTTACCAGCATTCCACTCAAATTCGTACTATCTATTTATTTAAATCATGTAAAAATATAAATAAATCGCTTAAATGTATAAATCATACAGCTCTCACCATAAATGCGTGTTTTATTAATTATAAGTAACCACTTGCATAGTTATAAAAAAAACTAAAGGTTCAAATATAAATATTGGTTCAATTTACGCGATGTTATCTACGTATCTGCGTAAATAGAGATATTATTATATACTCGTTTGGCATCTCTAGTTAACAGAAAATATACATTTGTTGGTTGGATCATATATCGCACTCCGACAAGAAAAGTGACAAAAGTCAAAATCAACAAATTTTACAACCGAGACACAGTAGGTATATTTTGGAAGTGATAAATTAAGTGTAATTTATCTGTATCATATTTATGATACTTATCCGTTGAATTTCCAGAATTTTTTGAAAAAACAAGCATATGCACAAACAAGAACACTCTCTGGATAAACAAGCGTATGAACATCCAAAGCAAGGTGAGGATATACAAGACCTGTGTCCGCCCCATAATGACATACAGCATAGAGTCCAGAGCTGACACTGTCAGAATCAAAAATCTCCTTCGAACCAGCGAAATGAAGGTACTCAGGAGTATCGCTGGCAAAACCCTTCGTGATAGAGTATGAAACACAGAAATCCAAAGGACGTGCGAAGTTGAAGATATTGTCAGATGGGGACGACAGAGAAGAAGGTTCTGGAACGAACACGTATCCAGAATGGCGGAATCAAGAGCCGTAAGAATGACCAGGGACAGTACCCCCCAAGCAAGCAGACCTCCAGGACGACCTCCCAAAAGATGGAAAGACAGCTGGCAGTCGACGTCACAAGAGACAAACAATGATGCAGGACCATAACAGGCCAACAGGCCTAAAATAAGATGAAGAATAAGAATATCCGTTGAAAATCAAGTATACTTTCAAGAGAAGATTATCGCGAATTGGTTAGTTTAAAAAATTGTTCATCACTATGTATTATTTTATTACATTAAGTTCGACTAAAATTCTTTTCAAAAACACTGACAGATGTCTTGCTAGACCACAGAAGTAGTCCATTTTTAAATAATTAAATAAGTAAATAAAGAACGGTTTATTGAAAGCCCCATAGTGTGAACATATATGATATGTTGTATCCTGAAATTACACTTTTATTTCAAGTCATTGGAAAAGAAAATACATAAATAGAGAAGCTATCAAGATGTACGACCTCAACTAGTCGAGATACATACATCCCCACCACTAGAAGGTGAGCTCGGCCACGATAACATTAAATGTTTTTGGTCCACACCCTTGTGTATACGTAAATTATAATACAAAAAAAAAAAATCTTGTGGGGAAAGATAAATGTCTAAAATGCTTTCAAATATTAAATGATATCCATCTCCCTTTTGGTAAACTTGAATGCACTACAAGGAAATAAAAGTTTTGGAACCGCTGTGTACCGTTGTTTTGTGTAATTAAGCGCTGACATGATTCTCGGAAAATGTGACCTTTCCTCCGCCGTTTCTCGCCTCCCTTGTCTTGAGAAATTAATGACCGGACTAGACTCTTCAAATACTGTTGGGGAGAAACTGGGTTTTCGAGGATCAAAACAACGTAAGAGACATCTTAGAGAAAAAAAGTCGAAAACAAAATGACTAGAATTCTTTATGGGGCTAATATTTTCAAAAATATGTTTTTTTCATTTATTACCGAGGCAAAAACTTTGCAAAACCTCATGATTGGTTTTAGATTTACGTTCTTAAAAACATATAATAGAAACTAGATTTAAAAAAAATTATATATACTAATCCGATATAATACAAGATTTTCACGATTGTTTTCTAATTGATTAAAATGTTTTTCGGAGTTGTTGTGTTGAGTTGGATTTAATCATGACAGTTTTTCCGAAGGCATTGCAGCCTTTATCGTCAGATTGATCTCTAAAAATATTAACAAATATTGGTAATGGTTTTTTCAAAATCGCCCTGATGATGAAATCTACAATGTCTTCAAAACGTCAGCCATCATTGAAGCTTATTTAATTGGTCACAAATAAAAAAAACATATAAATTGAATAAAGTAACATTAAACAAGTAGATGATTAATCCTCGCAAAGCACGGTTTCAGATTTTTTATAACGTTTCTGAACTGTATTAAACCGGTGCTTGCATATAAAATATTCTCAGGGTTTACTACTTGCTACTCATGTAAACATATTTTATATTACAATAATTAAAAAAAAAAATTAAAAAACCGGATTAAACACAATAATACCGCCCTGACACGTCAACGTAGGTAAATGTCGAATCTACAAAATTATAGCTAATTATTATGTATTCAACACTTAATCAGGACGCTAATGTGAAAACATATTCCAGTTTATTAATTTAATTAGTACGGTTTTATTTACAAAAATGAAAAACTGTCCTTACAAATCAGATCTATTTAAATTTTTATCGACAATTATGGTGTGACATTTTTTTCACTTTGGACGAACTTCAGAGCGTTGTTTTGTATTGTGTTGCACTTGGCGGGATTATTGTCATGTGGAAATCTCTTTTGACCAACCAGAAAGCGTTTCGGATAAACCAGGGTAATTAAAATTATAACGCATTCATTTTTAAAGGGGTAGTTTTAATAGTAATACAATAAAGAAAAATACATTTTTATGAATTTTTGTCCGAGCCATAAAGTTGGCCCAAAACCAATTAAAAAATCGTGATATGATTAAAATATATTTTCTATTATGATACCTGGTAACTTCGGTAATGTAGTTGGCTATACGACAATTGTCTTTCAAATCGGGAGTTCAAATTTCGATTATCGTTTGTTTTTAGAGTTTTTTGAAAAGCGTTCTAGATTGTTGTTCACTACAGACCTTTTTTTACATATTTTTGGTTGGTTATCAGAAATTATCCTATGGTAATAACCCCACCTTGTACTCTATACAACTCAAGTGCAATAAAATACAACTTTTTTTCATTTTCCAGTACGATTCATAATTTAAGTTAATTTTGAATTCCTGTCTTTAATTTTGATTAATTCATTCGTATAAGCTCCCTAAAATATATACGAATTGGTGATGCTGAAGAGCGTGGCTGGAAACAATCTTTGTTCCAGTCTGGAATAAGCAGTTTGCTTTACTTTATTCATATATTATTAACATTTTTTTTATATTAGTTCTAACTTATTTTTGGTTGATTTTCTTTGTAAAAAATTACATGCAAGGTTTTGAAATGGGCCAAATGACAGTATGTTTAACCTTTTTAGTGCCCGACAGCGATATATCACCGCGAAAAAAAGTAAAACTCTACTTACACAATGGATTGTATAATTCTCGGATTAACTCTGTCGTAGTAACACTCGAGGGTTACTCTTTTTGTATCATGAAAAGATTTTGGCTAATCCACTTTTCTTCTGGACGACGCCCTGTTTTTTTTTTGAATACCAGAAACAAAAAAACGATAAATGAAAGGAAGATAAAAATGGCTTTAGTGTCCTCTAGATGTCCTTTATTCATTTCGTTAACACCTTTTCTCCTCGTTACTCTATATATTTTATTCGGATGAGTGTTTTATTTTGGTAATTATTTTTTAAGAGGCATAAGTTTTTTTTTTCATATTTTAATGATCTCTCTGGAAGTGTTTAGTGGATGTTTTTAATATTCAAATTTTTTTCATTTCTATGGTGGAACCATACAAATCAAATTCCACCTCTATATATTTGAATTAGTCACGTGGTCTTGTCAAAGAGCATGGTCGGGATACAAAATTAGTTTTGACCCGATTGGTTAAGGTTTTGGTGTAGAACCACTGGATTAGGCACATTACTCGCAAATCTGCTGTTAAACGTGCACTCTAATTCGTCTAGCGAATACTAGTATTGTTACCAGACAAACTTTTTAAACGGACTGGGTTATTTTTGTAAACAAATTGGCGCACTATCGGAATCAAAATCATAACTCCCGGATGAAAGACAACCGTTTCACATAAACTATGGAGATCACCAATTTATATTCATGCAAAAATACATTTTGATGGGATATTTTCAATAAATAATTATTGGAAAGTTAATCTCTGTAATTGACAACGTATCTCAGGATATAAATAAATGAAGATTTTACTTTTAAAGTATATAAAATATTAGATTAAAAATGAAAGCCGCTTTAACCGAAGCGCCATACATGTATTTATATTCATTTATTGTTTCCATATTGTTATTATACTGTTATCATATGATTTGGAAATTGATGTATGGTTTTAATTTCAATTAAAAGTTGATTATTTTCTTTTTGTCATTTTAATATTTACAGGTATTAAAATGCATTATCTGTTGCCTGACAAGTCCACCTACATTATTAGCAAGAAGGACCAAGGTCTAAGTGAATATGATGAAATGCACGTAGTCTAAATGAGTGAATATGATGAAATGCACGTAGCCTAAATGAGTGAACATGTACGTGTGTATAAAAAGAAATAAACAAGATAAAAACTTGAAAAAAATGTTATCTATGATAGTTATCAGTTTGTTTATAGACATTGTAGAATCGACAACATCATCATCTACGAGTATATATAAACAAACTTTCATCACCATCTACTATGTAGATAGTGATGAATATTAAGATTATTAAAAACAAAGTATTACGTGTAGGAAATTAAAAATAAATAAGCTTATAGTTACAATATAATAATAAAGAAATTAGATAACTTCTTTAGTTCTTAAGTAATACATTTGTATATAGGTATATTCTTTAGCAAATTATACATTTTAGATTGTTCTATTAAATAATATATTTAAAAAGTCAACGTGTGTAACATTTCATTTATGTGCGTAATGAGTTTCGTCCTTTCATATTACTAAATTATTGATTGATTTAATTAAGGGTAATTTTTGGTTTAGGTTATTAAGGAAATCAGCTCGCAATAGGGTCCAGATGTGTTATGTATTGTCGAACCACGTGGAAAATATATCAGGCTTAATAAACCTTTGACTTTAGGCTGAATTATTCGTTTGAGCTTAAATCTAAGATCTGATTCACACCTGTACAAAATTTAAAGAACAAAAAATATACTCTATACAGCCTCTTCATTATTTTGATTCGTGATCTATGGGATTGGTGAGCCGATACGTTTCCACTCTATTCATTCGCTTGCCATCTTAATATCAGGGTTAAGGCTTCCCTTAGTTAATTCATTCACCTGATCATTTCATCTTGATGGCGCTCTTCCTGTGTGTATTTTTCCTGGCACACTTCTTATGACCACCATTTTCTCTAGGTTATCTGGCTCATACATAAAGGGTTGAAAATATATTGCCCGTATTAGAAAGTTTGTACAGTACCCGGCGGTAAATAATACACATCGGGCTTAAGAAAGATACTGTCGACCATGATTGGCTAACTTCGGCTTTGTAGAGCGTCGTCTCTGTTGCACGATTGACTGACAAATCGCGACGGAACACGTGTATGAATGTCAGAGACGACGCTCTATAATGTCGAAGTTAGCCGATTATGGCTGACAGTCTCTTTCTTAAGCCCGGTGTGTATTACTCACCGCCGGGTACTGTAAGTCAAGTTATTCATAAAAAATAAAATTTATAAATTAAATAATATTTACACGCATTTTTTTTAACCCATCGTTAATTACGAAATCCCTTTAACCTCTTCCCCAAAAGGAATTGAGTTTAAAACAATTTCAATAGCAACAATTTAAAAAAAAATGTTAAGAAACAATCATAATATTTTTTTAACTTACAAATATATGAAATGCGAGCAATATATAGTATTGCATAATCGATAGATTGTGTTAAATTATTAAGACAAAACTGTCACAGTCTGACAAAACAATCGTCTGGTAATACTTCCCAATGTGCAGCAAAGGTATGCAAGTGTTGTTGCCTCTATACGTACGGTAGTATTATCAGGAAAAAACTTTGATGAACTGTGAATTTCGCGCATTTTTCAGTGGATATAATCTAGAAAGATTGTTTAAAAGGGAAAATGGTCTAAAAATCACGTAAAATATTCCATAGAATATGTAAATTTTTGTTACTAAGCACACTTGATTTTATTTACAAAATTATTATATTCCATTTTTTTATGAAATTAACTAATAAAATTTTAGATTTTAAATATATAAATTTTCAAGAATATATTGTCGTGTCTAACGGGCGTAATACCTGCAGTTAAATAACACACAGATCTGCATAATATAAGCAGAAATTGAAACCGCCGGAATTATGTTCAAAATTATTATACTAGTTGGTTATATTAATAATAAATTTAACTCATCAGGTGTATAAGAGCTTATCGCTCATTTGTAACACTATCCCAAACCGTTATCTTCACCTTCGTTCAATAAACCAATTAGGCTTAAGCCTCCTCCCTCAGGCTTTCTGCTAAATTATCCTGCCTAAGATTTATCGACCACACATACTCCAGACTATTTCGTTCCGCCAATATTTGGCGGAATTTTGCCCTCGTGTAACGAGAGAGATTTGCCGAATTCTTGTGTTAACAGGACGAAATTGACATTTATTTAGATAATTAGACTAATTTTAGTCAAAGCCGGCAATAAGGATATGTTATAAGGACTAAGTATTGTATATTATGTTGATAATTATTCAGTATTTTGTTATTATGGTTACGATGGTATTTTGAAATTTACAACACAGTACCCGCGCAATATTCAATATCACTTCAAATTGGTTTATTGAGACAGCGTTTAATATAATATGTAAAATTCCATAGTAATAACATATATTGTATGTTAAATATTATTTTTGATTTTAGATAGATAGAAAGGCAATCCCTCGTGACCGAGTATGATTGTCAACCAACAGGTGCGTGTATTGTTTTATTGTGTGTAAGCTGTTACACTTCAACAAACACATAGTTTTGACATATTAAACCAAAAGTTCTGACACCAAGGAGATTAACGTTCCAAGACAATTAGTAATAAATTAATAAGTATAATCTGCTACTGCCTTTCGTAAGGCAGTTTTTTTTTAACAACAACCTATTTTTGAGATGCTCAACAGCGCTACGAATTTAAGAATACGATAAGCAGCAGCTTAAAACATAAATTAAGATGTAACATGGTCAAAGAGTTTAATCAACTAGTCTACGACCTCTGTAGCTCTTAGTTGGTAAGACGCTTGTCTCCCAACCTGAAGGTTACGTTTTCGATTGCCGTTGGAACCCGGATATTTAAAAAAGGATTCTAGTCTGGTTTTCAATTAAGGTGTCTTTAACATCTTTCTGATTAGTTGGAAGATATTGCCACATGGCAATAATCCCGCCAGTTTGTACTGTACACGACAAAAGTGTAATATAATATAAAGAGTAAAACCAGTCCGGAAGTGAATCCGCCAGGAATCGAACCTGGAACGCTTGCTTGCTTAGCGTGAATGCTTGCCGTTAGGCTACGGCTACCGAATTATTTTTTTTTTTCTTCTATTAAATATAATAAGGACATTTTAGGAATCAAAAGTTTTATTCTTAATTTCTTTAACAAAGTTTAGTGAAGCAAAGAATTTGTAGATCATTTTATGTTCAGAATATATCAAAACAATGAAGGTTTGTCAATAAAGTTCAAAGGTTTTTTTTAAAGCTATTATTATCTATGATAAAAGATCTTTCAGAGTTTCTCTCGCGTTTTAGTGGCTTCAAGTGTTAGGAGACAATATTATCTTCGGTTCCGTTAATGCAAATAAAATAAAATAAATAAAATAAAGCCTTTTGGTTTTGAACCTCTTGACTAGGCATGGAACTTGCAGTTCGTCGCCACACGTGTTGTTAATACTACTGCATGCGAAGATACAACAACATAAGCATACGTCTAGCACACCGCAAGTAACATATTGTTACCATAGAAATTCATTGATCCGATTTATATATTTTTTATTTGTTTTTTGGTACCATTGGGAATCGAACCCGAAGCCCCGGATGGAAGTTCAGTCTCTTACCAATTTGTCAATGGGTGACGTTAAAAATTTACACTCGCGTGATATAGGGTATGTAGTGAAAACAGTTCAGATATTTAACATTGCTTACCAGCATGCTTAGTAAACACGCTCTGTATTACATTTCCAACGCTAACTTTCTAGACTATAGAAAAACTTTTTCTTCTTTTTGATTTGTGCTGTTATTCTAAGCTTTGTAGGTTTTTATTGCCCTTTATCTTCTAATTGATTTGAATTCAACCAGAAAAATAAGAAACTTAAAAAAATGAGATAAATTAAAAAAAAAAGCATTTTTATGTATTGTATATTCTGCATTATTTCAGCAATATTCATAATTGAAATTTATAGTTGAATTGCCATAACGATCACCCAACAGAAAAAAAACAACCTCGTATTGAAGTGATGGATTTATTTTCCTCATCATTTTACATAACTCATACCGTTTTGAAATGCTTGACACATTTTTTAGCCACAACCTTGATTGGATTACCAGCATTTTTGCTGAAAAGTAATTAGTAATCAATTAACGCTACAACGAAGCTGAATTGCTGAGATAAAATCAGTGGAAATTGACATTACTTCAGAACATGGCCAATCAATCACTGAAGGGTGAAAAAAAAGGCTTTACACATGATCTCACTAGGAAGGGGAGTCTGCGGATGTTTGTGTAAATAATATAGGGGTTGTAATGAGGTCTCTACAGAATCATGAAAGGTAATTGAAATACCACGATCTTGATATAGATAATAATTTAACATATATATAATGTTTGTAGTGGCATGAGAATAATGTGTTTTATTTTGTTATTATTATTTCATAGGAAAAATCAAATGTAGGATCTAATAAATTCTCATCACCCATTTGAAGGAACTTTAACTGAACTACTCGTAGTAATTGAGAACCACTGTTCATGTCATCTCGCATCTTTAAATCTGGAAAACTTTGGAGAAAGTCTATTATAAGACTATCGCCGATAAATCTTGATCCCGTTGGATGGTCATGTAAAAAACAGGCATCTTGTAGATATTGTGATGGTGAACTTGTCCTTGATTTTTTCCTACCTCAGAAGGATGGGCATACTCTAAATAAGATTAGATGCGGAACAGACTGTATTGTACTCGTATATGATATGTACACGGGGAGCCTAGTCGCGTCGCACTTCTGTGAGCCTATGCTCACAGAAGTGCGACGCGACGGGAGATTGAGACAACCGACAAAATTGTTAACAGTTGTCCACTGGATGCGTTTCCTAGAGGCAAACAGGAATAGAAGACGTTGTGTCCTAGCTGAAAAGGACACAATACGTGTGAGGACCGCACGCAGATGAAGAGAAATTGTTTGTATAGGATTGAGAGGAAGTTTTAATATACATATAACATATTTAGATGATAAATCTGGTAAAAATACAAGATACATAGAAATCAAAGCCAAATGAATGAAAAGAAATATAACCTTTGATAATAATAATGACAGTAAAAGTATTCATTATATAGCACCTTTTTGAGAATACTCGTAGACCCTCCTAAATGGTGGTCTAACTCGGGACTCGAACCCATTATTATTAACATATTAAAAGTATTACAAAAAATAAAATTTGTTCAATATAATGATAGGAAGGGGCTGCTTTCGGCCATACATATAAAATAAGGTATTTGTATGTGAATATTTTTATAAAAAAAATATATATTTGTAAGAAAATCGCAGAAAACTTACCTAGGGAGGACGAACTACAAAGAAACCTTTGTAGATCTTCCAATATGTACAAATAGTTGTAACACATTCGATATATGATAGTTACAAATAACAAAATTAAAGGAAAAAAGACTTTATATGTTTTTGGAGAGTATGCAAGATAATAAGATCAAAATAGCAAATACTTGCCGAGAGTATCTGCTTTTTTAATTGTTCACTAGTGTTCTTGGTTGAGTTTACCTGTGACCTAAGGTACGTAGAGCAGTCCCTTCATACCTTCAACATTGTACGAACCAATGGAAAGCTGAGGTCAGATATGTAAACAAACATATATTTTACGAATAACATGATACTTATTTTAATAACCTTTTATTCAACACGATACTTACGAATCTGTTGACCTGTGAGGGAAGATTTTACTGCCTTTTTACTACAAGTGGCTAGAAACAAACATATCAAATAAATTAAGCAAAACACATCGAATAATTTTCAAGATTTCATTATGGCTTCATTTTAGGTATAAAACAATTTTTGAAGGCTTTTTCGTCCCAGAGATATCAAGTTCGTTTGTTATGGTACAAAAAGTTCCTAGTCTACATAAAGTCTACCAATACTTTTATGAATGTTGGTAAAAAATATGGTGCTGTATAATAAGCCTGTTAGGGTATATTTTTTATCAAAGTTAATGTTAGACTGCTTAGAATCGAAAATAACTTGAGGGCGTAGGATAAAAGTCTAGTTTTGCTCATGTCAAATGCATTAGTTACATTCCAATACCTTGATGTAACCGGACTGGTTATAATGTTTCCGATGCAAGTATTTATTTTGAACGGGCATAAAATGGTATTTCTTTTCATAAATATCTTCAAGCTCTATTGAAACTGTATGGTAGAAGTGAAAAAGAGTTTAATAAGTAGAATAAGATTTAGATATATTAAAATATAACCGGAGATGACTTCCATGACCTAGTTTTTAAATCATCCTTTGGGTTTATGGGTCGATTGCCGTCGGAAACCAATTATAATAAAAATTAAACATACCGACTTTCATCACACCATTTTCTTGGGCTAAGCCGACAGGGAAACTAAACAGAAATTATAAAGTGCCAAATTTTCCTCTCTTGACATACACATTTCTCCTCCTCTACATTTATATACCTTCTCATAAAACTACTATGACTTCTCACAATTCTTAAATTTCCTTCTTTTAAAATATCATTCACCTGGTCCGATAATACTTTCCTTGGTCTGCTTCTACCACGTCTTCTACTCACATTTGCAGTGTACATTCGTTTTGTTAGTATTTCTTCTTTCGTTCGTTCCATGTGCTTAAACCATCTCAGAGTGCTCTTCTTCATCTTACTCAACACATTAGTCATAAGTTCAGTCATTCCTAATCACAAAAAATATATATGGATGATTCAATCTTGGAAATCGGTCTGAAAAGTACACTTTCCAACTTTATGAAGCTGTTGATAGATAGGGAAAAACTACAAATGTTTGTGATGGAAGAATGACGTCAATGAAAATAAAAATTTTGTCCTAAATGTTGTATTCGCATATTGATTTGGTAATACGATGAACCTCATTTGAGTTACTTCCGGGAAATGAACCTCAGATACATTTAATCTTGGCATTATTTTACCTTTGTAGATAAAATAGTTATTTTACTTTTTTGTGCGCGTTTAAAGAATTACATCGATTGCAGAGTTTAAGAGATATGTTACCATAAGATTTAGTAAATACCATCTAATTTATTTAACAATTTCATACAAATATATCGAGATGATTATTTGCTTTAAAGCATTTTTTTCCAATCAACCAGCTTTTGTTTTTAATTTATATAAGTATCCACGGACATGCCTTTAACGTTATCTACGAAAATGTTATTTAAGAAATATAAAAATATCGGAGAAATCTCAAGGAATACGGGATTAGGATGTGAATTATATGTGAGTTTATGATGAGATATATGCTAAGAAAAATAATGCTTCTTTAGTTTACACTAAGAAAAACGAAGCATTAAATGTTAAATGCAGCAACTACACTTTATCAATAGCAAAAATGAAATTATAAAATAATGTTTCGTTGCCCAATTTAAACTATTGAAGTGAAAATTGAAACTAGCAAATGGAGGATAAAAGTAAGATTTATGCTGTGGAGATGCGTGTATTAAGAAAAAATGTGCAACGTCATTGTATGAAAATAAACACCAGAATCGAATGCATGGATAAAATGGATGTTTTAAGTAAGATGAAGAAAGGAGGTTTAAGATAGTTAGACATGTGGTAGAGAAATGACTGAAAGCGAGTACACACGTCAGAAGTGAAAGGTGCCTCTGGAAGAGTTAGATCGAGAAAAAAGTGCCTAGATCAAGTAGACCAGGTTTTTAAAGAAAATTTATCGAAAAGTAAGAATCATTGAAGATTGTGCATGCCGAGATGTATGAATGTGGAGGAGGCGAAATTGGTGTGCTTCAATAGATTTTTTTTTTGAGATTTGTTGATGAAAAGAGATTTGTTCTTTCTGTCTACCTCGCAAGAGACGTGGCGTAATGAAATGAATGGGCGTTGTTTTGTTTTTAAATATCGTGATAATATTTTTGTGGATGGGCTGTTTTGTTGCAATTGTATTGTAGTCGTGGGTTATTGCTACGGTGCATACCAACGTCAGGAAAAGCAAATAAAAATCTAGTAAGAGTCCACTGTTTAGTATAATACAAAATAATACAAAAACATATTTGTTAGCATATTGCAGAAACGCTCTGTCTAAAGTTCCACATATTTTGCAGACGAGTGTTCAATTCCTTTCAGTTTCATTGGAACATTGTCATTTATCTTCATTTCAAGTACTTTCGTTTCCTTTTGAGCAATCGATGTTTTATTTGCCGGCGTTTTATTGTTTGTTCGTACGTCGGAAGGCTTTCCAATAAAAAGATTGATTGTTGTAATAGAATAAACACGGAAAGGCCTGAACGATGTTTCTTTCAAATATTGAACCTCTATCATAGGCGTTAAGGAGTTGCTCGGGTATTTTTTTTTGTAAATTTTTGCACGGTTTTTGTTTTATTTAATGTAACCAATTTGCGATAACCGCAGAATTGCAAAAACTGAAAATATAAAACAATCGAAGAAAAATGAATATTTTACTCTGACAATTTTTGTAGTGTAAGAAGCGTGCATTTCCAGCCCGGTTGTTGCGGGTTCGATTCCGAATGGAATTATTATTTTTAAAAAGGCTTAAAAGAACTAAAAAAAAACTGAATATACGATCTCCAACACTCGCGAAACGTAGGCACTTTGAGACACAAAAAGGCGTTACAAACTCTAAAATATATTTTATTATAGCTAGAAATGATCAGGAAGCCTGCAAACCTCTCCCCAACCTATATGGAGTCAACTTGGGGAGACCTTCATCTAGCAATGGATCGACCCTGGTTGACAATGATGATGATATCAGATGTATTTATCACTTGAAACTTCTTGAGGTATTTTTTATTTTAGCAGTATAATCTTTTTTTTTAAATAAATTACGGCTTCAAAGATATAGTATTTAATTTGATAGCTCGTTTTTACATTTATTTTCTCAATGCTGCCCTTTAGCCAAAATATTTTCCCAGGTTTGACTTCAAGTGTACCACTATATTGATTTGTAAAATAAATTTCATTCCACAATATGCATCTTTTGCAGGAACATTTACACAGATCCCGGACGATCAATAATTTTCTTACTTGAGAAAAAATATTCATAAAACCATATTTTTAATTTTAAATCTTGGTATGCTTTCAATATTTTGTGAGACAGTTTACATTTCTTGTATAAAGGAATGTTTTTTTTTTATTCCAATGGAAAAAAAGTTTTGTTTCTCATTCGTTAACTCCGTGAGCATATTCCACAATGAAAACATAAAATATCATTGCCGGATCTCGCTTTCTTATTTAAAAAAAAAACGGTCAACTTCAAAAGAAAATTGGAAAAAATAATTAATTAAAATCATAAAATAAATTTTTTAAATAAAGTGTTAATTTTAGTATAAATGTACAATTTTTTGCATTAAATTCATACGTAAAATCACGTCTTTTCTTATTTGGGTATTACATCTAAAACACTCATCTTTCCCATTTTGACCTATACTGCACCCGTTTGGAGTAGTGTCAGAAACACGAATCACCAAAAAATTTTACTAAGTGCAGAACAACGCATTTAAGATCTCCTTTAACACTCATCCTAGAAAAAACCTCTCCCGACTTCATGCCGAACAGCGTGAAGAATCCTTCTTTGTAAAGCTTGACATTCTCGTATAGAATGTAAAGTCCGACAATGATCAACAGGACCATATCAATCCTCTTATCAGCGCTGCCCTGTGGGGCTCACGAGAGTAAATCCGACTTAACATATATTTCCTTTAGAACGGCTTCCGAAGCATCATCTGTTGCCTGACTAGTCCATCTACACTATTAGCTGGGAGGAAGGAGGTCTGAGTGAATGTGATAAAATGCAAGTAGCACGAACGAGTGAAAATGTACGTGTGTATAAAAGGAAATAAATAAAATAATTAGTTGTAAGAATTGTTATCTAGTTATAAGTTAATATGTTGGTGTTAACTATTTCTAATAAATTAAATGTTAAGATAATTTAAAATTACATGTAGGAAATGAAAATAACGTTATATTATAGTTATAATATTACATTATTTCTTTAGTTATAAATTAATGTACAGGTATAGCCGTTGGCAAATGTTTGTATTATTAAACAAAAAATAAGTTTTACATCTTCCTATCTACAAAAATAGATTATGCCTAGTTCATAATTTTCTTATGCCTTTCCCTTATTTGAAACTTTCTCCTTTCATTATTTCCCATATCTTCTGTCCTTTTCAACTCTTCTGTCTTTTTATTAAAATTATTATGTCATACGGTTTCGCTCTTACAGTAGGATGTTTAGATTTCGCATCCATAATATACCCTCAGGTATAGTACTATGGATCTCCTTCTCTCCTTTCGGGAATGAATATATAGACAGTATTCTACGATGTAACATACAGTCTGGACCATTCATAATAAACATAATGGGGAATCCATGAACAAGGTGTCTGTACTGCAAATGTGGTTACACTTTAGTCAATTAAGGGTACATGACAATCATCGTGGCAGATCAAATCCTTTAAAAAAATTAAATAAATTCATAAAAATGACCTACTTATAAACTTTTGTCTAAAGATCAGAACCTTGAATTATCAAAATCTTTGCTGTATCTGAATTGTTGATTTATTGCTAGAATTAAAGTGATATTTTAATCAACAAAATTCTCGCCACCGCACAACTGGGTAAGGAATATATTTTTTGTTCCACACAACTAGGTGACGCGGTTGCGAGAGAGTAATTTTTCAATTTGATGTGGAATTTCCATTTTCTCTGTTTCCTCGCTTACCGGAAGATTTAATCTCAAACGCTATCTTATACTCTTTATTTTCCCTTCTTCGGTAAGCACTTAAAATAATTTCACTTTATTTATCTTCTTTTTCAAAACTGTTTACTAACTTAATAGAAAATAAAAAAAGAGAAAATAAAAGCAAACTCGCAAATAGATTGCGGAATCGGTTTTTTTTTATAAATGTCCTCGAATAAAATTTTATTTATATTTTTCACGTATTTTATTTCATAGATATTTTTACACGAAACAAATACTCATTGATTTAAACAATACTTCCAATGGTTATTCATATATGTATTCCTGTGAAAGTGGATGCGTAGTGAACATAACTGCACTATAACTATTGAATGTACACTTTTGCTAAATTAATCAATTAATATGAACTGCAGTGTTGCTAAAGTGATCAATGAATGTGGACTGCAGTGCTATCTGTTCATATTTATTATAGCTGTAGGATGTACACCTTCGCTAAAGTAATCAATGAATGTGAACTGCAGTGTTATCTGTTCATATTTATTATAGCTGTAGGATGTACACCTTCGCGTAAGTAATCAATGAATGTGAACTGCAGTGTTATCTGTTCATATTTATTATAGCTGTAGGATGTACACCTTCGCTAAAGTAATCAATGAATGTGAACTGCAGTGTTATCTGTTCATATTTATTATAGCTGTAGGATGTACACCTTCGTTAAAGTAATCAATGAATGTGAACTGCAGTGTTATGTGTTCATATTTTTTATAACTGTTGAATGTACACCTTCGCTAAAGTAATCAATGAATGTGGACTACAGTGTTATCTGTTCATATTTATTATTAAAAGTGTACTTTCACTGCTCATCATAAATTAACTTTCTAGCATATGAAAATTATAAGACAGTATTTTGCAACAACATTTCAAAAGGTCTACATTTTTAGCTGAATTTGAAGTTTTCTCAGACAAAACTGTTACTTCAAGGACGATTGCAGCTGTCAGATCTTGTAGAGGACAAAAAGAAATTAAGTGTTCACAAAGGCCGACTTTCAGGTATAAAGAATATATGGATCTCAAAACCTTTGTTGTCTAGCCTTAAACGTTTTGGACAGTGTACTCGTATTTAATGATTTATAAAGGTCAGCCTTTCAAAGTATGGAATGGCATCATAATTAAATGAAGGCTTTTTAGAATCAATATGTTTGTCACAGATGATGCGGATTTTACATTAATTGCAAATTATTACTAGTAAATTTATACGTTCACTTAAGTAATCGGTGATTGTGGATGAAATTGTTCCTTTGAAAATAATATATCCATATTCACTAGTGATTGTATTTCTTCTATAGTTTTTGTTGACCTTTAGTACTGCAATTAGCTGGCTCTGAAACTGTTGGTGATCTAAGATATTGAGATCGTGATATCAAGTTATGATTGCTGCGATGTTTTTGTTAAGTTTGATTTAAAAAAAAATTATTGTGTAAAGTTTATCATACTTGTTACTTTTAAGTATTTTGTACTTGATCGAAGTTATGGTACTAATTGATTAATTAGATGGTCATCCCACGACCAAGTATTTACCTCAAGTGAGTATTTTTTGCTCTAACTACTGTACGTGGTACTGGATCTTATCTGCAAAATCAGGCTGGAATATTTAAAAACAATCTGGGTGCTAGCGGAATTTGAACCTGCAACGAAATGTTTTTCAATAAGTCGATTTTTTGTTATCTTTGGTTAATCTGAAACCCAGTAAATGCGACCCCGGATAATCGAGAGCCGATGATATAAGACACGGTACTTTTTTGTAATTAATATACACTTCAGACTAAACAGCATATCTGGATTCGTAAGGGCGTTATAAAATATGCATATGTACTCGTAACATTATTGAATATGCATATGTGCTCGTAACATTATTCAATATGCATATGTGCTCGTAACATTATTAAATATGCATATGTGCTCGTAACATTATTAAATATGCATATGTGCTCGTAACATTATTAAATATGCATATGTGCTCGTAACATTATTAAATATGCATATGTGCTCGTAACATTATTAAATATGCATATGTGCTCGTAACATTATTAAATATGCATATTTGCTCGTAACATTATTAAACATGCATATGTGCTCGCCAGCTTAAACTTTCTGACAGAATTTCGAACATCAAAAAATTCTTAATGGATGATTCTTCTATAAATACATTAAATTTATACTACAAAACACTTTTGTTATTTGTAGTACAATGGGTTTATAGTCATGTAACAATCTCTTTCAACCAACTATAAAGATTTCGAAAACCTGAAGTGAATTTAATTTAAGAAACCTGACTGAAACTGTTCTATAAAATAAATCAGGTTCCAACGAGAATCAAACCCCTTACCCCTGTATTGAAAGTTAGGTGTCCTATCAACTAGGCAGTTGTGGTTAAATAAATATTATTTTCGTTGTTTATTGCCATGTGTTAATCTCTTTTGTCTAACCAGAAATATGTTCAATATGCTGTAAGTGAAATCCAGACTGGAATCCTTAAAAAAAATCGGGAAACAACAGAAATCGAACCTGTAACCTTCAGGTAGGAAGACATACGTCTAACTAACCCTTAGGTAGGAAGACATACGTCTAACTAACCCTTAGGTAACGGTAGTCATTACATTCTATAACTAATTAATATTTGATATGATTATTTATTAATGTCGTTTTTTTTCATTAATGTTTTGTATGAAAATTGTTGCACTTTCCAGTTTATATCTGGTTGATTGGAAGATATTACCTTCAGGAAAATACTCACCATATATGAGAATAATTAAATATTTTAACACTCCTCCGATACAAAAGACATAAATGATAATCTACATTGTTAAACACATACAAACTATCAAGTCATGTCCCTTTTGGGGTAAGCAGACATAAACGTTCTCCATGTCTTTTTGCATACAGCTGTCGCATCGTGCACATCCATAAATATTGTCATACATAATATTATTTTTTCTATATTCTACTTATAACATATCTTACAAACAGTTCTTTCATCGATTATTTTCAAATGTATCACACCCTCTTAACATTCAGGCCTCACTTCCATACATCAACGTTGATACTAGCAAAGCAATGTGCGTTTCAACATATATCTAAACCATCTGCATAAATAGTGAAAATTCTCAAGTTGTTCTTACTTTTCATGGTTCATCCATATATTGCAATTGTACGTACACGTGTAGAATTATCCTTTTTAACAATCATGACTTTCGAGTCACATTCATTCGTAAATATATTGATAAATGAAAAGTATTTATATAAATAATAAGAAACAATATAATTAAAGAAGATAAAATAAAATGTTTCGTCGAGTTCGAAATCTAAAAAAAACAATCTTACTTATTTTCAACAAAATCAACGTTTTCAAACAAGGAAAGTTCGCTAAATGCAAAGAGTTAACTTGAAATGGTTTTCTTTCCAAAGTATCCCAATGTTTGCATATTGAAGTTTTTCCGTTTAAAGTCTCTCCATTCTTTCCTCGCAAGTGACTTCGGATTATGGAGTATGTGGGAGTATACAGGAATATGACTATATAAGAGCAATCTCGTAGAATATTACGTACGAAGAGGGAATGCGGTATACAATGATAATATTTTGGTTTTCATCATAACAGGGATTTTGCAAGACTCCATGCTTGTATGAAAAATCGTTCTCTATAACAATTGTTCTCAACTCTTTTTTATTCATTGACGAATTTTTATTTTATTAATTTCTCTGACCCACTATTTGCCTTTCATCTTTCTCTAACCCTTGTGAATACTTAGTCAAATTCTTGGGCACATGTAGAGATATGTAGTTGTACGAGTACGGTTGCTAACTTCATCTTGTTTTATTGTCTTTTACCTTTTTCTGTAGTTGAACTATTTTATAAAATCGAATACATATTTTTTAATTGAACGGTCTTCATTTCATCCAAGAACATTACACTTAACTTTTTAACGGAACTTTGTGTCATTACGAATGTTCAACAATGCAACCTGCTTGTTCCGTGATGAAGAACTTGGACTATTAATGTAGAAAATACCCTTTTTTTGGTTTCGTTAAGGTGTTTATTGAATTGAACACGAAATAGAAAGAATCATAAAAACTGTCGTAAATTCAATCTATAATCAACCGTTTTTTTTTAAATTGATTTGATTAGTTTGTTTATCGCATTTATTGTTACTATAGTTTAATGGTGAAACTGAAAAACTTAGTAAATAATATTGTGATAAAAGAGGGAATTTAAAATCGAAATGATACAGTAGGCTTGCCCACGTAATCGAGTACTCTTGTCAGTCATCGTGTAATTGGAAGACGCATGTGTGTATATTGGTTTATGGTGTACAAGTTGTAGCGCACACAGTCTTGTTAGATCAAATCCAAAGTTTCGATGGCAAAGAGATCAAACTTTCAAGAAGATCGGTAGGCTTAATCTGTTAGTCTTTTGTTAGGCATAATTTCTTATATTGCGCTATTTTTGCGTTGCTTTAAGGTTTACGATAAGCAGAATATTAACTACAGGAAAACATAAATTTAGATGAAAAACGATCTATGAGTAAAATTAGTCCGGAAATGAATTCACCAGGAATTCAACTTGGACGTGAATGCTAATGATGACTGCTGATAATTAAAACGAAAAAATGACAATAAAGAAAATTGTATTTAAGTGGAAATTGTTAGACAGAGTAAGGAATGAATGTATTAAGGATAGTTGTTAGAGACGGTCAAAATATATCGAATGAAGATAGGAATTTTGAAATGATTTACAAAAGAGAAACAACCAATCAATATAGGTACATGTATTGAAGGAAAGCGAGAGAAAGACAGAACGAGGGAGTTATGGAAATATACAATAGAAAAAACCTTAATTAAGGGAAAGGTGAAAAGCATGTGAAACAGAAGTGTATTTATGTAGACATGGTAACACGTGTATACGTAGATGAGGCGTCATCTCTGCTTATACCAAAAAGATAAAAAATGTGATTGTATGTATGTAAAACCAAAATTTTTGTGACCCTCTTAGAAGTTTTTAGACCATTACATTTGATATATATTACTTGTAACTCATAAAAGAATGGTTTGACATAGTTGAAAACCACTGCTCTGTAAGAGTGTTGGTGTTTTTTGCGCTGATATATGAAGCACTTGAAAAACGTCATCAATATTTCAAAGCCTTAGTAACATACTATATGAGACTTCTACGTACCTTGAAGTTACTTAGATAATGGTTTGTTTTTATGTACTTTGAGAATAAAAAATGTGTTTTTGAAATGTTTTTGTCCAACAACCCATATTGAAAAGTTAAACAGTTTTACGTGGAAACTTTCAAGTCAAGTAAACATTCGAATAGATCAAATAGTCGTCTGCGTTTAAAAAATAAATTAAAAGCATATGTCCTTGTTTGAAGAGTGGCTTACCGTTTGAATTCTTCATCATTTTGCTCTCGTTTTTTTAATTTTTCTACTTCAATTACTTATAATGTTTGTACTAAGAACCTATGTGATCTTCTTGGCCAGATGCTATCCTTCCAGAACGGGGGTCGTGGATTCGATTCCCGTTTTAACTCATTTAAAAAAAACAGTTTTTGTCTGTTTTTCACATCAAATCACTTTAACATCTTTTTTAGTTATTTTAGCCGCATTGTAATAAAACAAAACGAAAATTTTAAATCGTTTGAATTATCTGCTATATAATGCTTGATTTTTTACTCCTTACATACATACATACAAACCGTAACGCCGATTCCCTTTTGGGGTAGGCATATAGGACAGAGCACCAGCCTTTACCTTGAAAAACATATTTCACTTCTTCCACATCTACCTGTACCTTCTCACACATCTACGATTTTTTTTTCTTCTTAATTTACCTTTTTTCAAAATATTATTAATTTAATCCTACCATAAGCTCCTTGATTGCCCTCTTCGAATACGTCTTCCATTCATATGTGTACTGTATATTTATGTGTTTTGTTAGTATTTTTTCATTCATTTGTTTCACGTGACCAAACCATTTTATCTACGTCCACGTTTCACATCCATACAGCAAATTTGGCATCAAAATACTTTAGTGGACTATCATTTGAGCAAATTATGATACTCCCTCAAAATGTATTAGAACTAATGATTGTGTATTATCTGAATTGAATATAGAAGGATGCAAGTAATTGATTGGTTGAGGATTTTTCGATACTTCGACTAAAGTAATACTCCTAACTAGTAATTTTAGATTCTACTCCCGTTCTGATTTTTTATGCTATGTGGCCTTTTTATGCTATGGCCTTTTTCATTTAAATTGTATTATTTCCATATGAAAATAAGCCTTTCCGTCGTATACACAACGGAAATGTAAGATTTTTTTCTTCGTCTACCGTGGCTTCACCGTTTCATGTGTTGTTCTGAGATATGAAATTGTCAGGAATTTGTTAAGTCGGTAATTTCCAGTTAAGAATGTAAACGTTAAACAAAAATACGTTTCCTTCCTGTGCGCGGAAATTTTCTCCGAGCAGCGCGATGCTAAAATCCGTATTTGGAAGCGTTTGTAATTTTACATACAACTGCGCTCATCGTCTCAACTCCCCCTAAAGCCTTAACATTATACCTTAGAGCAGAGCTACTCCAAGTATTTTATTTTTGTTTTTTAAAAAGCACCTTGAGAAAAGTCTATTGGAGTGCTTTTGAGGACAGTCTGATCTCTAAACGGCGCTGTAGAAATTTTCTTTATATTAAACTTACTAATTATGTATACAGTATTATAAAACTTGCTGGTTCTTTCACAATATGATCGTATTCATATACTGACCTTTTAAGAGCGTCACCACTCGCATACGGAATTAACTTATTGAACAAATTTCATAATATCCGATACCTTACAAAATTCTGTGGATAAATTGAGACTTGAGCTTCTTAATAAATTATATAAGCATAATTGAGCCACTTCACAGAGATGCCGATTAATCATTGTTATGATTTTTATTCCTTTTTAATTCACTCGAAAATTGACGAGTAAATCACTAGTTACTAACGACGTAAGGACACAAAAGTTAGCATGGATAAGGAATGTAAATAAATCTCGGTTGACAAGGTCTACAAATATCATTATAAAGCTTAACAACACTAATAAAAGCCACTTGATAGACCGAGACAAAGGCGTTAAATAACGATGCAGAATCTTAGGAGGCCATGAGTGTGGGAGAGACTGGAAGGAGAAGAAGAGTAACCTTAATAACCTGGATAAAAATCGTCCAGCTAAAGCTATACAGAAGTAGTATGACAAATTGTGGTAGGTATGATAATGTGATCACGTCAGCAAAGCTAACCTCTGAGGCCATCGATCATAACATTATTAGAGAATACACCAATGAGGTCCGAACGTTTTCGGTTAATATAAGTAAGAACGTATGTGGATTATATATCATACCTGCCACGCAAATCGCATAGTCAGATAATGTAATGGTTAAAATTTGATACATCTTACATTTGTAATATGTCAAATAGAGCTGATAGAAGACGTGTTATTTCGTAATATACTAAAATGTTAAAAATCGAATATTGTGTGCTATTACGATTATTTCAAAAGAAGGGGAAAGTCTGGTGGAAATTAAATGACGGCAGTATCTTAACACGCTCTAATTTGGCCAGACTAAAAACATTTGGAGCTAAATAGTATCATATGTCATGTAATTAGTTCTAATTATAGGGATCAAATGAACTCAATCTCAAGAAAATTTTTAGATCATCTCATAAATATAGGCTGTACTGATTTAATAAAGCTCAAAAATATCTTCTCATCTTCCATATTACAGCGTCTATAAAAGTTGAACACTGTGTTACGAGTATAACCACAGTTTAGTCCGATCCCATCTCCACTTGTCCCCTATGACCACGCACTCATTTTTTCTCCTAACCATATGATAACGCGGTCATAGGGGACAAAATAAAACCTCACCCAGCGCGATCGATATCTTCTTTATTTATTTATGAACATGACGTCACATAGTGATGAAGAAGGAACTGTCCAAATGGACTGAATTGGTAGAAATACACTGTGAAAATAATAGTTGTGACTACGAACATTACCCACAATAGCATACGGCTGTGGAGGGTTATGAACTTATCATTCCACAACCTTTAAATAACAGTAAAGGAATGGAACGGGCTGTGTTATTCGCCAGCGCTTGGAAAGGAAAGATAATTTAAATAAGTGGAAAATGTTACCGTAAATATTTTATCTCGAGTATAATAATAAATACATTTAAAAAATTCAAAGTTTGAAAATCCTCGGTTCCGAGAATGTGTTTCTAGAAACATCTTAGATAATACTTTTCTCCATAAGAAAATACATTATGCCAATGTTTCGACAAATAAGTTCAACAAATATTCCGTTTCACTTATTCTCTTTAAGAAACTTTCCTTTAGACACTGAACAGGATGTTAAACATTGTTTATCAATAAAAATAATAATAATAATGTATGGTATATTATTTATAGTTAAGACTTTAACACTGTGGAGGTTTCAATACATTGTTATTTGTTCAATCAAACGCTATTTATTTCACTTTACATAACGGTATAACCCTACCGGTTTCAAGGTTTCATCTCATCATCGGGGTAGCGTAAATAAGTCTTGTTTGTATTCCCCTGATGATAAGATAAAAACCTTGAAACCAGTAGGGTCATACGGTAATATGAAGTATAAACAAATTACAATGTCTTTAAACCTCCACAGTGTTAACAATAAATATAATGTTAAACTTTGTCTACCAATAATAATAATATATGACATATTATTTATAGTTAAGGCATTAACACTGTAGAGGCTTCAAGGCATTTTTTAAAATCAAATACTGTTTATTCCACTTTATATAAAAGTATAACCCTACTGGTTTCAATACTTGTTTGTGCTCCTTTAATGATGAGGTGAAAACCCTGAAACCAGTAGGGTTATACCATTAAATAAAGTGAAATAAACAGTGTTTGATTAAACAAATTACAAAATAAAAATATATGGTGTTTCGTTTAGATATATTTCTCCTTTGCTGAAACGTTGTATGAAATCATATTGGGTGTTAACATAAGTTGTGTCCGTTTTTTTCCAAACGAAGAGAACAAGAGGACACTACAAAAAAAATTACAACAAATTAGTCAATAATGAGGAAACTCCGCGCAAATTGTTCGAAAGCGACCGGAAAAGGTGGAAATCGATGGCGTGAGGTCTGGAAAATATGGAGGGTGCGGCAGGACTTCCCTAACAAACGTTTGAATGGCATTTTTCGTAATGTTGGCGATATGATTGTAGACTAACGCCATATTGCCGATCCGGTCTTTTTTGTTGAATTGCAGTGTTGAGCCGCTGCATTTGCAGAATGTATAGTTTCGCTTTGACTGTCTGATTGCGTTCAAGTATCTCGTAGGGAATGACGCCTTGCCAATCCCACCAGATGCAAATCATCGTCTTGCGCGGATGCAAACCTTGTTTCTCTGAGCGTCGCTTGTTGACCATAACTCACCTTTTCTTTCCGTTTCTTCATATTCACATAAAGGCATCATTTTTCCTCACCAGTAATGATGCGGTAAAGGAACCTTTGCTTGCAACCATGCGTAGCTCGATGACGCGCGAGCAAACCAGCAGAAATGGTCGAACGTTGATTTTTGTTGTTTTCATTCAAAAAATGTGGAACCCAAGCGCCGAACTTCTGGACTTTTCCCATTGATTTAAGATGTCGATATACAATCATGTCACTACAATTCATCAGCTCAGCCAATTCTACGGTGGTTTGAAGGGGATCTTCATGAATAATACGATTTAAGCGGTCCTCATTGAAGTCCACTGGTCGTCCGGAACGCTCCATGTTTTTCAGGTTGAAATTACCGTCTTTGAAACGCAAAAATCACTGACAAGCTGTCCTTTTATTCATAGCATCTTCACCGTACACTTCGCAAATATCGAAAGCAGCTTTATTCCCTCGATTAAACGCGAACAGAAGGAGGTGTCGAAAATGCTCACTTTCGTCTACTTGATATTCCATTTTAAAGGCTTGTAATCAAATAAAATAATATATGTAACGTAAAAACAAACACAGTATCTTGTAGAGCTAAAAATGTTCTTTCCAATGACGTACTCGTATAACCTTTACCCTTTTGTTTTACTTTTGGTGCTCATTTTTAAATTTGGAAAAAAACGAACACAACTTATGTTAACACCTAATACATTGTTTCAAAACATTAGAATATAGTAAAATCCTCCACATTATACTTCACCAATCCTCCACATTATACTGCATATTACAATGTGAGTAGCTATAGCTGAATTTATAATAATATTTCAAACACATAATTAATTGTGAACCACTGTCCATAACGATTTTGTTGACTAGTTGATAAGATATTGTTTTTTACTTATTTAAATAAAAAGGTTTCAGTTCAGTTAATTTCGTCATCAAGTTAATTGTAATCTTTATTTGAACGGTACTAACACGTACGACGACGAACTTCGTTTTTATACGTTTCTACTTTAGCAATTCTGAGACACAAATTTAATTTTAAAAGGCCGAAGACTTGAATTTACAAAAAAAAAAAAAAAGTGGAACGTGCTCTGAAAAATAATTAAATCTAGCAATTTGTACAATTTTATTACAGTGTTGCACTTTCGTTGTATACACTACAACCTGGCGGGCTAATTACCATGCCGTAATATCTTCCAACCAATTAGAAAGATGTTAAAGAGGTCTTAAGTGAAAATCAGACAAATATCCTTTAAAAAAATCTAGATTCCAACGAGAATAGAACTCGTTACCTCCGGGTTGGGAGACAAGCGTCTTATCAACTAGGTCACACAGTTCGTCATTGTTTTACTGCTACTCGTATTAGTTCGTTTTCCAGACAGTTAATACCATAAATATTTCCTGAGAGATTCGGGCGGATCCAAAGTATGTATTCTTTTGATGGGGTGTAACTAATAAATAAAAATAAAATGTGAGACCTGGTCGTATTTATAATTTCACTTTGCTTTTAAAAAACAGTGTTCATGGACCTAGAATTTAACATCAGCATTGTTTTGGCTTATTGTGTCTACTGCACCCAGACAAATATCAAATTTGCGTATATCATCAGAGTATATGTAAATCCACCCAAATCGAAATATGACACACGCATTATCATATACTCGTACACATAAACAAACCATAATTATCTTTAAAGAGAGTAATTCCATTATGAAAACATTATGAATACTACAACTTGTGTGTATCGTAAAATCAATAATGTTAAGCAATCGAAAAACACATTTTCTGTAGTAAAATAGTATTTTACGAAGCATTCTTCTTGATCTGTGTGCGGTATTTAGTCGCGATGTATCCTCTACGCCAGGTCACAGTGTATTATAAGCAGAGCTTTTTTTTTTTTTTTAAAAAAAAAGGTGCCGAAGCTCACTTCTTGTCAAGCTTTTTGTTTGCCGTAAAAAAGTGGAGGAGCGCCGTTCCACTGCGCTCCACCGCATAAAAGCACTAAATATAAGTACTCGTATGTGTAGCTTTTGCATGTAAGAAACTCACAAAGTGGTTAGCTGGTCCATGGACTAGATTTTTCTACATAAACAGCTAAGTTCCACTTGTCCAAACTATATGCGATATAACTTAATACGCATCTGATCCTATTCAGAGTGCGCAACTCTTTTTAAGGTAGGGAGGAACCAGGTAATTCCGTCACCTACAAGACACCTGATTTTTAAGATACTCCGTCCAAAGTATCACCATTTATTGACGATTGGCTCGTTGTTGACTAGCTTCGCAGGTTACTGCTTTGAATCAGTGAATTATAATAATTAAAAGCAACATATAATGTACTTATTTTTGTACATATATCCTGGAATTGTGTATAAGTTTTAATATAACGAAAACAATACATTTAAGAGAGAAGCTATCAAAAGGTCTGGTCTTATAACATCCCTTCTGTCGAAATACACCACCACCAATAGAGAGTGAGCCCACACCCTTGTACATATAAACTAAAAACAATAAGCAACTCACACAATCAATTCCGTCAATACAATAATAGGTTCACCAATAATAAAATAGCATGTAAATATAATATTCATACACCGCAATCACACATACAGTATGAGGCAAAGGAAAAGAAAATACATTCAAGAGAGAAGCCACCAAAAGGTCCGGGCACATTCCACAACATCCTTCCAGCTGAGACACGGAGGGCGATTGGAGGGCGATCTCGGCTGCAAGGATACCATAAATATAAATATACCATATAAATGCTAAATAGCAGCCCACACTATTGAACACAAACTATTGTATACTATAAAAATGACAATAAATAAGCCGTAATATGAAAAATGTTCAATAAATAAACCGTCAATTTTCTTTTATAATGAACGATTAGCAAAAAAACGAATTGTTTTATTTGGTAAAATTTTTGTCTGATGATTGACAGGTTACGAGAGATATGAATGGCCTGTTGCGATAGGAAACAAGATCTATGAGGTTCTGAAATATTGTCCGTTAAGATATGCCAAAAAGTGGATCAAATGAGTATTTTCACATCAATTTTGATGTACGAGTATGACGATTAAACGTGGATATGGGAAAAATGAAAATAGCCTAATGCTCGTCAATGCTGTTAAAATGCGTGCACTGCGTATAATATATAACCCGATGTTGAATGACATAATACGGAACAAAGTCATAAAATATAAATAAGGATTGACTTTTTTAATGCATATTCATCCTAAATTGGATATTCCCAGCAAGTAAGCAATGATACTCCTCAGGTAATTACATTTATTTAGAAAACAGAATATATTCAAGAAGTGTTATCACATTAAACTCACGCTATCAACATTTGCAATAAAATGATGAATGAAAGTAGTTTTAAATTGTTTGGACAGATAGAGTGAGTGACACAAGGGTAATAAAATATATCAAGAATACAAACGTTACTGGAAACGTCGGAAAAAGAAGACCGAGAAAAGTATGCTTGGATCAAGGTGAATGAATTTTTTAAAGAATAAATATTTTATGAGAAGATGAAGGAAGTGTGTCATAATGGAAACATGTGGAGCTTGCCCTTTCTTCTTACTATGACACGGAAATGGTGTGTTGTTATGTTTTTCGAAATAGCAAAATTTTGATATACTCGTACTTCCTTGCTGAATTTGTTTATGGTACACATATTGTGAATTTCGTCGAATCTCAACAGTTTGCTTAATACTCCACACAAGTTCAATATAGGTCGGTTTATTTTATGATAAAAATCTGAAATTTATTAATTTTTCTTAAATTTAAATGTTCATGAAATATTTTCTTCAATCTCGATGAACATTCGTTTCATAAAATCGTGTCTTCCATTTTCCACCAGAAGACACGAAGTTTGTAATGTAACTTACCGTCAACTTTTTTTGCGCAAACCGGGAAACTTTTAATTGAAGTTTCGGTTGAATAAGAGATAACTGGACGCTTGGTCTGTTTAGTGGAAACATGTTTTATTCTTATATCGCGTTACGATTTATGATATAAAAACGGAATCATGTCAATAATTACACTTTCAAAGATGGCCAATTATGTTGTCAAACATTCAGATGAATATATTTCCCTTATTTTTTAGGCTTTCGCAGTTTTTCGTGTCAGTTGGATAAGTTTTTTTTTAAAGTGATTAACTTATGGCAAAGCTGTGGCATGTATGCCAAAGTTGACAATAAACAAACTCTGAAGATGAAAACTGCAACGTTTTCAAAACATCGGTTTTATTAGTCAAACCACGCTGTAAAATAATTATAAAAATCTTTCATTCACCTGGAAAGCGAAGCTGTGTCGTGGAGTAATTCTTTCTTTCTTTCTTTCTCCTATTTGTGTTAGTGAGCTGTTGCATACTAGCAAATTCACCGACCACACCGCTGTACTGGATCCAATGGCACACTGAAGTGAAACGATCGGAGCCCACCTGCATTTTTTCTTAAGAATATATATGACTGAAGTCATAGGTATCTTTATATCCTCGGACACTATACGGAAAAATGCGTTTGTTATTCGAGGGGAGTAGCTCAACGTGGGGTTCGAACCGGCGACCTTCCGCACGGAAGTCCAGTGCATTTCCGCGCGGCCATGAACCTCTAAAAAACCTTGTCTAATCAATATTTCACTTTTTTTAGCTTATAAAAAATATTAATTTCAATCAAATGAAGACTTGCACCCCGTACTATGGCTGTCAGATGTAATTTGTTAATCCCTGTTTGAACTTTTAAAAATTCTTTATGATTTATTAGATTTGTGGCTATTTGGGCCTTCCTGGAGCAGTAGACAATGTGCAAACAACAAATTGATAATCTATTTTATTATTGATTTTTAGTTGATAACAGTGGATTAGTCATAATTTTAACTTGTTTATTTTGTTCTTGAAAGTCATATTATTATTGCTTAATATTTAATAAATTCATGATCGTTAGTTTTGGTTATGGCGTGTTCTCACGGTTCAAGTTTAGTTGACCGATAAAAGTTGATCAACTAAAGTTGAATGAAATTTGACGTGAGAACCTTTGTTTTAATAAAGTTGATCAACTTTTTAGTTGATCAACTAAAAGTTGACCCAGTCAAACTTTATCGTTCAAGTGTCGCCATTTGCTTTCAAGTTGAAACTATTCAGTTAATTAAAAATGGCGTCGAAAGCAGTTGTGTGTGAAGTTGTGCAGACAATAACTATTTTGTTAAAAGAAGAACTAAAAACAATTTTATTTAACATAAGCAAAAATCGTAAGAAACGTCGTTTTGAAAATAACATTTATAATTCCAACATTGAGTATTTTAAAGCACTTTATAGAGATGATAATATTTAAAGGTTATGTTTTTGACCGTATTATGTTTATCCCACCTTTAAAAAGCTAACATATTTTAATTATTTATCTAAATTTCACATATTTAAAACGTAAAGTTAGGGGGCATGAAATTTGTTATTATACTATTTTTTAGATGTATCTGAGGCCGAGCAGATGTCAGGAATAAACCAACAAGCTGATGATAATCAGGAAAATGAAGGTCAAGAGGTCAAGAAAACTAAGAAAATGTTAAGACGTCCAGCTACGTGGAAAATTAATCAACGTAAAAGATTACGAAACTGTGGCCAAGAATATGTCACCAAGAAAGCAAATGTTGTGATTAAAAAAATATTTGTAAACAAAGATTGCAAATGCATAAAAAAGGCATTGAAAAAATAAAAGAAGACGAGAGGAAACAAAATTTTAATACATTTTGGAAATTAGGTGATTATGGTATTCAAAATTCATTTATTTTCGGCCTGGTCCAATCTAAACAAGTACACCGCACCGCACCGCAAACGTCCCGCGGATAACTCACGTTAAGGGAAAACAATTTCATTTTCTTACTTTTTGAAATTGGAAGATAAAGGGTCGAAGTATGCAAAACGTTTTTCTTAAATACGTTTCAAATAAGCGATGGCAGGCTATATAGTAAATATGTATTTCCAAGAAAAAATGTTCAGGAAACTGTTGACGAACGCGGAAAAACTTCCACCAGAAAACTGGATGATTCCGATATAGTTGCACATATTAATTCCTTTCTAGCCTACCAAAGCCATTAGTACCACTCCAGAGTACAGAATTCGAACAGAAACCATTTGAATCCGGCATTGACTCTCCGCAAAATGTACGATTTGTATAAGGGACAATACGAAGAAAATGGAATCGAACCGAAAAATTCAAATATTATTATCATATTTTTAACAGAAAGTTTAACCCAAGTTTCAAATTATCTAACCGAGATACTCATCGTTTGTGTGATGAATTAGAAATGAAAATGAAAGTAGAGGTAAATTCGGAGTTGAAGAATGTTACGAGTATTATAAATGAAAAACATCTACATTTGCGGAAGGCAGGACAAGCTAACATAGAAAATGTTTGAAAATGGATTATAAAAATGAAATAACTCAAAGTTACGTTATTACTTTCAATCTCCAAAAAGCTCTTCCATTCCCAAAGCTCACAACATCTATTACATATTAAAACGAAATCTTTATATTTACAACTTTGGCATTCATTGTTTTAATAATGGAGTGGGACATATATATACTTGGGGTGAAACAGAAGGTGGGCGTGGATCTCAAGATATTGCGTCAGTGTTAATAAAACACATAAAGAAAATGCTTCGTCTAACAAACACATTATTATGTATTCGGATTCATGCACTGGACAAAATATAAATATAAAACTTACTTTATCATTAATGAAGTTACTTCGGGATACTAACATTGCCATAGAAACTATTGATCACAATTTTTTACTTCCTGGGCACTATTCCTTGCCCAATGATGCGGAGTTCGGGATTATCGAAAAATCAAGATGCAGTCATAATTATATTTTTGGGCCCAAATACTGGATATAAATCATAAAAAATGCAAAACGAAAACTGTCCAAGTTTAAAGTGGTAGAAGTACACAGAACTGAATTTCTACCTACAAAAAACCTGGAGGATTCTGTTACAAATAGAAAAAAAAAACAGTTTGTGGTTATGATTTTAATTGGCTAAAAATACGATGGCTTCGATATGAGACGTCGTCTCTCATGATTTTTAAATTTAAGGAAACTTTCAATACAGAGGTAGATTTTTATTCAGTGAATTTAGACATAAGAGGTCCCGGAAGACGATTCGATGTTCTATCAAATGTTCACCAAAATTTATTATACAATTCCAGAAGATCCATTTCTTCTTCCAAAAAAAGGTACATGATGAATTTACTATCGTTCATCCCACCTAATTTTGCTAATTTTTATAAAAATCTACCTACTGAACTAGCAACACGTTCATTTATGTCAGAAATCAAGGAAAGAGACTCTGATGATGAGATAATATACGATTAATAATGCTCCAATAAAATTTTTGTATTAGTTTCAGATAAAATCATACCACAATGCTTTGTCATGTTTTTGTTAACATATATACTATATTTTAACTTTTTTTCAGAATAATAGTGAAGTATCTCCATTTATTCACACGATTTAAAATGTTTTTGTACTTAATAAAAAACTTTTATTTTCTCTTAATTATTACGTTCCAATATTGTGAAATAATTATATTTTTAAAATAAAACTGCTTCGAAAATTATAGCAATGGTATTTATTTAATCTAAGCAAATTTTACAAAATCTTTCCTTTACGTGGATATACACCAGTATTATTCTGACCCACACATATGTTAGAGACACAAAAAAGTGTGAAACTGCGTAATTTTTTAGCAAAACAAAACACTCACGAAGGGAACACGTGCACATATAAAAAAGTGCGGAAAGGAAGTTTGAGGTGGGCGGGATATCCCAGCCGTTACCTTTTAAAAAAACACCTGCAGGTATGAAAAAAAGTGCGGTGAGGAACTTTGAGGTGTGAAGCGGGCGAGTTGTTGGTATCATCTGGCGAGTTGTTGGTATCATTGTTGACTTTTTTTTTTCAGCTTCTATAATTGATTGTTGACTTTTTTTTTTCAGCTTCTATAATTATGAAAATGGAATCTTCCACGCAAACAGTGGTGCCATAATACTGCACTGACGAAAATTAAATGCAAATGCAATTCTAGCAAATGACGAATGACTCATAACTTGAAAGATAAAGTTTGACTGGGTCAATCTTTTTAAAAAGTTGATCAAGTCTATCGAAACAAAAGTTCTCACTAGAGATTGCATTCAACTTTTGTCGGTCAACTTTTATCGGTCAACTAAAGTTCAACCGTGAGAACGGGCCCGAAACGTGTGAACATGTGAATTCAAGTTGAACGGACCGATTAAAGTTGATCAACAAAAGTTGAATGAAATTTGTAGTGAGAACCTTTGTTTTAATAGAGTCGATCAACTTTTTATATCGTTCAAGTTATGAGTCATCAACAAATCGCCGGATGCCCGCTGAGTTTATCGATTTGTCGTATTCAACTTTTGTCGATCAACTTTAATCGGTCAACTAAACTTGAACCGTGTGAACAAAAACTGATTCAAGTCGTCTCGATCAACTTTAATCGGTCAACTAAACTTGAACCGTGAGAACGGGCCTTTAACGTTCATTTTCTTGTTATGCTTGAAATGAATCGATCTTTTGTTTACTTTAAAGTGTAACAGATATTTGTGACGTATGAATCTTTAGGAAGTACTTGAAAACAACCCTTTTTGTGAAGTCGATCAAAATGTATGCTAGTATATGAATACTACATACATACACTACACTCCTTGCGTGTTACTATCGTATATCGGAAAATCTTAAAGTTTCTTTGTAGTTCATCGCGATTCCAATCTTTCCTTGTTAAGTTTTCTGCGGTTTTATAATCAAATATATTTTTCTAAACATGTGCAGATGCAGATATTACAAACCTAAGGACGGCACCACTTTCCTATCCTTATACTCAAATATGTTTTTTTTTTGTAATATTTTTAATGTACCAAAATTATTAATAATAAAAGGAAAATTAAGAGTTTTCTCTGTAAAGTACCGTTTAGAGAGCAAACTATTCTCAAGGGCGCTGTTACTCGGGATTCGAAACCATCATTATTAAATTAAGAATATTTCAAAATAAGTATATAAAAGTTGAGTGTAAGGATAGAAAGGTAGCGGCGGGTTAAATTTCGTTTGAAAAGAAAGGTGAAAAATAACATGAGTATTTTGAATACAGAAATACAATTTTATATTTGCTCCGAAACCCTTCTTCAGCCCTTTCGCAACATTAGTTGTTTAGCAGTTAATCTTGAATTATTAATTAACATCATCACCATTATGCCGTGCCCTTATTGGGCCAGGCAGAGATAAAAGATCTTCAAATCATTATACCCTTGTACACACATCTTTCGCTTCTATCACATTCATACACTTCCTTATGCATACTTTCCTATTTAACATCTACCATATTAAATGCATTCTTTCTAGAAGAAAAGTTTTGTTTTACATTTATCGAATTAAATGTTGACTTACCAATACTTTGCCTTGACATTTTCGTTAATATAGGATTGAGGTATGTTTATTAGATATTTCAAATTATTAAAAAAAATGTTTTTAGGGTTAGTCTCTTTTTGCATTTATACGTTTTTACGTGATTTTATCTTAAGTTATTAAATTACCATTGTGAATTAAATTAATTTTTAATAAAATAAATTAAATACTCGTTTTTATTAATCACATTTAATTAACATGTCAATTTGACTGATAAAATAGTATTAAGTACAAACAAAAATATTGGTTAGTTTATTTTATTAAAAAAACAATTAAGATAATACCACTAAAGGAACAAAGTATATTTTTTAAGATTCAAGTTATAAATGTTCAAATTAATTTATCCGTGTTTTTTATTATTCATGTGGTGATGCGGACATATTAGGGATTAAGGCTGAGAGGCAATATTGTATTTGGCCCCATGAATCGAGCCTTCAGGTTTAGAACAACTAAAGTACGCCAGGAACTCGCAGTTCGTCAACGCATGTGTTGAAAATACTACCTCACTTGAAGAAGTGTCAAATGTCTATTACGCGTGTATTCTTACCAAACGAACTAATTTATCACACTAGGACATCTTTTAAATGTATCTTTTGTTTTCATTGGAAATCTAAACTGAAATTCGTAGTTTAAAATTCCGAAGTTATCAATATTCACATTTATAGAAACTTGTGAATTTTCAGTAATATTTTTTTTTTAAACCACAAAATACATTTTTCGTTTTAGAGGAATCCCACATTGAAACATAATTTTGTTCACCTCAATAATTTGAATACACTCCTTAAGTCATTAACTTAATACAGTCATGGACCAAAGTACGAGAGACATCTTAAGAAATTATCTTGCATTTTGAAGTTTCCCCATCTCCTTTGAAGTTGACGTGTTCTCCTTCTGAAACCAGAATTCCTCGGGATTCCTCCTTCAGAAGTTGCAAACTTTAAAATGTTCCTCTTGAATACTTGGTTGGACGTTTACTCAACAGCTTAATTCCAAGACTTAATTCATTCACAGTTCTCTAAGTTTTCAAAAAATTCTTTAAAAATATTCAACATAGTTATGAAGTTTCTCATTTTCAGTCGAGGGATTTATTGTTATAGGAGTTTAATTACGAAATAAATATGCATTTTAGTAAAAAAAAACGTTTGATTTTCTCTGCCTCATAAATTTTATTAATTAAATAATATAGTACTGTACTCGCCTTTTGAATGTGAGGAGACTTTAACTAAAAATGTGTAAATATATTTTTGCAGACCTTATTTTCTTGGTGTTTGAACTATTTCTAAAGTAACTTCGAAGGCTTCACGAAGATACCTCATTTCAGTTGTTAGAATCCTCAATCATCTTTTGACCATCCGTTGTGACCTCAATGCTGAAAAATGTGACCAAAACTGACATTTCTGTATGCACATTCTTTTCCAGACCTCTCGACATTCTGCTATCCGCAGAGTTTGTGGCAAAGGCAGGCGCAAAGCACACTTTACCTTGTTGTTCTTCCTCTTTTTAAGTGACCCTTCACATTGCTAGTGACAAAATATTTCCATATCCTGTTTACCTGTGAGAAATATAAGAACGAAGAATACATGACATATTAAAAGAGCTTTATATCTCAGAGAGGCAATCAGCATTAATCACTCGAATGATACTAATAATAAAAGGATGATTTATTTAGCATCATTAAGAAGAACAGATTCTCCTCAAGGGTACACTTGCTCGGGACTCGAACTCAATATTAGTGACAGATTGATAATATTACAAAAAAAATATGTATAAGTCGAGTATAAGGTTAAAAAAGTGTGGCTGCGGCCATAATATAAGGTAATTCTCTGTACCTGCACATGTTTAGAAAAAACATATTTGGTCAAAAAATCGTTGAAAACTTACCAAGGGAATACGAACTACAAAGAAACCTTTTTAGAGCTTCTAATATGTGATAGTACCACATTAAGTGACTTAAGATGAAGTGTAGTGTGTCTGTAGTGTTTATACATAATCATAAATGTTGATAAGACTTCCCATAATGGATTGTCTCAGGAATACCTAAATAGCTATAAATTTCAGAAAAACCTAAATAAATACAGTTTCAGGAATACCTAAATAGCTATAAATCTAAAAAAAATACTAATTTACTTTAAAAATTCAAACAAATTACGTCTGACAGCTATAGTAGTGCCCGACTGATGAAACACTTAATAATCGTCTCTATCACCATATCTCGAAACAGTCTATCATTGATCTTCTTTCTCTTGCCTTTGTTATATAATTTTCTGGGGCATACATGAATATTGAGAAAATCAGGATTTAAAAAAGAGTGTTTGCTTCTCCAGATCAACCCTAGCCTCGACATGACACTATTCGAAATAGATATTCTTCTCTTGATTATACAATTTTGGTAAATGTCTTGCTTAATTTTCCGTAAATATATTTTGATGTTTATTTAAAAGAAAATAAATCAATGCGCTAACCTTGGTACAGGTAAATAATCGAACACCCACCCTCATCAAGAATGTGTTCTCACATTTCCTGGGACTGTATCTAAATAATATATTCAATCACTTTCAAGTTCTAGAAATCGGTAAAGTGATCACTGTGAAATAAATGGGAATCCATAGTATTAATTACTCTCCTGACAGTTGTGATATTGCCTTAATTAAGGAGTTTCTAAGCCTTTTCCTAGGAAACTAATATACTTAATATACCAAGGTGAAACAATGTGATTAAAATGTCACAATTTATATTTAATTATACTATATATTGGTTCGTAGCTATAGTACGGAGTAATATATTCTTAGACAGTAATTTACTGTTTATATGGTTACAACTGTCTGCTGCAGTAAGACTTCATTCTTATTTGTTGGCTTCCAAAAGCAACTTAAACACTATTTTACCTGTATACTTTGACCTCAGGTTTTCTCGTTTTTTGACCTATTATTCTTCCATAGCTTTTTTCGTATGGTACTCTCAAATATATTAGAATTAGTGTTTTGGACATTGAAGAGCGTACCTAGGAGACAATATTGTTAGTAAGTAAGCATAGTTATGTTAGTAATTTAAAAACAAAATACTTATTTTTAATTTGTATTCACCAGTGTATTATTTTATGAGCTCACAACCGGTTTCAAAAACCTCCGTCTTCTTCGTCAGGTGACGGGTTCGTCGAATTCATCTTCACCTGACGAGGAAGACGGAGGTCATTGAAACCGGTTCTGAGCTCACAAACATAAAACAGTGGGGAATACAAAATAAAAAATGGGGTTTCTTTATTTATATTATTAAAAAAATATTAAGCTTTTAATCATGTTTCTATTTTTGCAGAAGAGTCATATTCAAGATTTGTTATTATCAAGACAAGTATTAAAATATAAAATAAATTGAGTCAAATTTGCATATCTGGTGTATAAACCTATCAATTCTAATTTTAATACAGTAAGCGAATTTTCGGGTTTAGAACTTCTGAAGTAGGCACGGAACTCGCGGTTTGTAATTGAACGTGTTGTATACACTAATGCTCAGCGCGCGCGAGTATTGTTACCAAACGAACTCTTTTTTTACCAGACTGATATTTTCTTTGTGGGTATAATCTAGAATGTTACAATTTAGCATCGTTTTCATGTCCCCCTCTTTCCGAGTCATTTCTGATATTAAAAAAAAAGCAATTTTGTTTAGATACTTTTCATTTTTATATTTTCTTCTTTCAATAACTAATACAGCATGTTCTTACCACTCGAATGTTTTTCCACTTCGTGAATGCAATATCAAAACTTTCAAAAATAAATTTGAACAAACTGTGTAACTATTGTCTCGTTAGTTGGAAAAGATAACCATAGGACAATAGTCCCGTCGATGTAACAAAATGTGAAATTAAAATACAAACTAAATGTAAATATCCAATTACGTGTCTATCTTAGAAAGTTGTTATACAGGAATTGAATTTTCTTTATATAAAAAATAAATATCAAAAATATAGTAAACTAGTCGCGATAGGATTCTTTTACACAAAATATCACCTCAAAAGCGCGTTGCCTTTAAATTTAAAAAGGGAAGCTTATAAGCGCCACTAAAAATATTCAGATTCCAGAATACTAATAATGAATAACAAGTTGATTTTCTATTCACCAGATTTTAATGAAGGTAGTGCTACTTATGAAGGCTTCCCATGGGTTTACCATTTTCCCTCTGGCCATAGGAGATTTATTGTAAACGTTTTTGCTTCAGTCTTCTCCTTTCCCCTATTGATTTTATTTTGTAGATTTTGTCATATTGCGTTGAAAAACGAGTAAATAATAACAGAAGGGACCTCCATTAAGCTGTTTATCGACATACTTGTATTTTCGGACCGATTCGTTTCTCTGAACAAATATCGTCAAAAAATAGTTTTGTTGTATTCGAAGATTTTTACGAAAGTTCTGGCTGCTTGCTGAGCGGTTTGAACTTCAGACCTTTCGTTATTTACAATGCAACATAGAGGGTTTGTTCTATGTGATAAGCTCTTCCAAATTATCAGAAAGGCGGTTAATAAGGCTTAAGTGAAAAACAGATCAAAACCTTTTTTGTTAAATCTGTATTGGAAGATACTAATTTCCCCAATTCGTAACCAACTGTGTGAAAGTTAGACGACTTACCAATTAGGCCAACAAGGTCTAGTTGGTAAGACGTCTAACTCTCGTAACCAACTATGTGAGAGTTAGACGTCTTACCAACTAGGCCAACAAGATCGTCAATGTATTGGGTAAACACCAAGATCTCCATAAATTTTACAGATTATCCAATTTTCTATCAGATATTTTGCGTTTTCCAGGTGTTACCAAGAGTAGTTGTATTACGATCGGGAAAATCAGGACAATAAGCGATGCGTGTAAACTGGTGGGGGCAACATTAGGCACAATGTAATTGCCTCCCGCCCAATATTAATTTGGGTAATTGTTGCACATAATGGCCGTGTGGGGGAGGCCCCAGTCTATCCATGTCACGCCGATTCGCCATATTACTTCTAATTGGACGCATGTATGCAAAATATATCCAACCCACATTACATTAGTTTCAAGAAAGAATATTTTTTAATTTTATGAAAATTTTGTTGTATAACTATTACAAATTGTAACCTAGCGAGTATAAATCAACTTTTAAGTAGATTTCTTACGAGAATAATGCGACATTTTAGTAGGTAAAATTTTTGTATTATTAATTGTGTAAAAGTGTGTGGACTGAAGAATATTTAATATCCTCACGGCCGAGTTCTCCCTCTATTGGTGAGGGTGTATCTCAACTGCGAGGATGTTATGAGATGAGCTCAGGCGTTTTGTTAGCTTAGCTCTTTAATTTATTTTATTTTCCATTGCCTTTAAATACAATATTTGTGTAATTTCAGGATTTATATGTACTCGTACATACTACATTGCTATCAATAAACCTATTTTTATTTTTTAAATTATTTTTTACAATTTTGATTCATTATGTCAACTAGTTTGTCTCATAGTCTAGTTGGTAAGACGTCTGCATTCTGACCTAGAGGTTGCGGGTTCAGTTCACGTTAGTACCTAGATTTTTTCAAAAAGGTTTCCAGTTTTGTTTTCACTGAAGTCTTGTTTAACATCTTTCTGGATGGTTGTAAGATATTTATACATGAAAATTGAATTGCAAGTAGGTATTTTATACAACAAATGTATAATACAATACAATATTATAAATTCATCATTATTACAATCATTACAATACGTTCTTATAGGGAAACAGTAAAGAGTTGTACTTGTCGAGGTAGCCTGAAATGATAATGCTTAATCTGTGTTTTATGGGTATGGAACACGAGATAGAACTATACGTTTTGGATGTGCTCTTTGGGAGACGTATTACATTGAGCTTGTTTAGGTCTCAGAGTGTAAAGTATCTCGTATAAATTACTCGATAAGAATGGAGAGGGCAGTTCCAAAGTTTTTAAGTAGGCTCGCCCAATAAAATTGAAAAGGCTAGAGTGAAAAGCTAATACCATGTAAGCCTTTATGAAGATTCTTAAATTGACACTTAAACAGAGATGTTGGATTCAGTCTAGGAATAAATGAAGCTTAAAGAGACATAGACAATGTTAATCACATTGTACAGGGTTCAATGAAAGGAGATTTTTTAGAAATTGAATGGATCATGTAATACAGGGTTCAATGAAAAAGGAATTTTAAAATTTGAATTGATCACGTGATACGAGGTTCAGTGGAATGGAGTTTTCGACCCAGAATTGATCACGTGGTATAGAGTTCAATGGATTCTAGACTTTTAATTCATTTCGTGAGTCAGTGGATTCATCGTGTTATGATCTTAATTATGTGTTTTAGAATCGAGAAGATACAAGACGTATTGGTGCGGATAAAAATATCAATGGCACATTAATTATTATTTTTTGTTTATAAATAAAATTTAAAATCTTCAGAAATGATGCCGCACTTTGTTGTACTAGCGCCAATCTGGTGTATGAAGGCGAAACATACCCATTGAAAAGGAGTGATAATAACATAACAAATATGTGCCTTGAGTACAATATCTGGTGTAAAAATGAGTGATAAAGAAATAAATGATTGAATATATCATAAGTATTCAGGATGTTACAATATAAGAACAATTAAGAAAGGAATCTTGATATGGTTTGGCTACATTGAGAAGATACGTTACGAAAACTTACGGAATAAACATATGTTACTGAAATTAATGGATAGTGAGGAAGTGGTTGACCGAGGAAATATTGGAAGAAGATAATTTAATCATAACTGAAGGAATAGTAGTAAATATGAGAAACATGAGAGTAGTCGTATGTATATGTTAACAAATTGTATAGATATTGACGATGCAAGTGTTATGTGCATTGATTTAAATGTGTGAAGATTTGTCAGTTCTGTCTATCTCAAAGAGTATGGTGTATGTATAATATACTCGTATATAATTATATCATTGATTTTTGTTTGAAATTGAATCCATTCATTGCGTTTGCGGTCTCATCTTGTGTGGCTAGTATACTCGTATATATCTTCATATTCATGTGAGTGAGTTAGGAGTATACACATATATCATAAATCTATTGCTTAAGGTAGATAGCTATTAAATATGTATGACAATTGACTAAAAATGTCTAACTCAACCTGTTTATTCCACTTATATTCTTTGAATTGTATTCTCTAAACGAGATTTATTATCTAAGACTTGCACAAGTGTTGTTGCCGCTTCACGTGCAGTAGTATTATTTACCCGTGCGATTACGAAAAACAAATTCTTTGCCTATTCCAGTGAATAAACCTGAAAACTTGTCTAATGGAGTAGGATACCATTTTGTTTTCTGGCTACGCTCAAGGGTTTTATAGAAATTAATACATGCTAAAAGTATTTTCATATAATTTGGCCCAGTTTTATATGTGATCATTCGTCAATAACTGAGGTTTTAAATTTATTAAAAAACTTGTGAGTTGAATCATTTAAAGCAAATATACACTCAATTGCTCTTGTCAATGGTCACAGCGAAACGGTTTGCAAACGGAAGTCCTTAAACTAGTAACTGCCATAATCGCCACAATTTGGTCCGACGTTCAGCTAATATGATAATTTTATTAATGCGTATTTATAATCTAGCGTACGAATTAGCCACCCTTTTGAAGTTTGTTAAATGTAAAAAGTTTTAATGTCCAGTTGAGGACGCTGATCATCATCGTCATCAATGACCTTCGTGGCCTAGATCAATGGTTTTTAACCTTTTACCTCTCGCGGACCTCTAAATATTCTTAAAAAAAATTGCAGCACCCTAGTTTTACTAACATAATAATCATTAAGATTTGTTTTCAAATAGTGGTTTTATTAACTGATTATAATAACAGAAAAACATTATCTTAATGGGACTACACTTTAAACTAATTTGTCAATTCTTGTTTCGATTGTATTACTTAATGATATTCGTACGCAGCAGTCGTTTCGACGTCGATTTTGTTGCTTCGTTTTAATATTTACCATTATGTAATCCCTTTTCCCATAAATAAGTAGAAACAGGCACCACGAGGCCCCCAAAACACATTTCGCGATCCTCCAGGGGCAGCGGTGCCCCAGTTCAAAATCGCTGGTCTAGATGGTAAAACGCCTGTATTCCGACATTAGTAAGTTGCGGGTTCGATTCACGTTGGAAGCGATGCCACATGGAAATAAGCCCACCAGGATGTACTACATGCAAAAGTATCATGCAATAAAATAATACAAATTCATCACAATTAATAAATTTATTTAATTTTAAATTTGATACAGTTTTGACTCAATTACACCAACCATTATCTCCATCATACCATGTTCCTATATGGCATAAGTAAGGAGCGGTACTGTAAGAATGGTGTTTAAGCTTTGACTAAATTGTTTGAAAGGCCTCAACAACATCTTTCTGGTTGGTTGGAATTATTTGGTACGTCGCAATAAGACAGTTTGTATTGGTAACAACCAAAGTTTCATACATTAGAAACTCAGAGATATAAAAAAATGTCTCCAAAGAAGTTAAACTGTAGCTCGGTACTACACGTTATGTTGAGTTCTTTTCAACATGTCTGTATCCACCAATTTGGATGTGTTGCGAGGATTATAGGAATACATGAAAGTCGTGGAATACGTGAGACAACACAAAAAGGTTACCAGATTGTATTTTCTGCAATGAAAGGGAACAAGATGTATGGGGAAGAGAGAAAAAGTAAAAAAAAAACGAGGAGTTTTTTACTTTCACTTAGTTATGTACGGAAAATGTGCTGATTTCCATTGAATCAGAAAGTTTGCGGGAAAATGTACGATAGCTGAAAAACTATAATCATCACTTAAACGGCAAGTCCTCTTTGGGGTAGGCAGAGATAATATATCCCCACATCATTTCATTTTGATATACATCTTCTTTCACTTATGTTACGTTCATGTTTCTCATTATGCATACTTTGCTATAAAGATGGCTCTTTTTTTACATTTTGTATTCATAGTTATACATGTTACAGCAGGTGCACTTTTGATTTACAGCAATTTCTTCCTGCCAGCTAGCGTTTACTTTTTCCACTCTTTACAGCATTTGACTCCTCTTTTAGAAATTGATTTATTTGATCGCGCTATTTTTTATTTATTTAAAAAAAATTACGCATGGGAAGAAATCTAACATATAAATACACAATTTGCGAAAAAACAACAGGTAATTTAATTTGAATACACAATTTCAATGGATCTAGGTTTGTTGCCATTGATTTGTTGTCCCCAGGAAACTAGGCGTTTGCCTGTATCTTACTGAGGACATATATCATGAAAAAATAAATCAATATTTCTTTCCGATCTTGATTATATTCGTATTAAACCCCGTTGCATATTCTTATCAATCTGACAAACAGTGACACTCAATTAAATATGCTATGTATATAACATATGCTATAGTTTTAAACTTCTCGTTTATTCTATTTACTATAGTATTCTATGGTACGTATATAAGGTACGAGATCTTTGAAAAAATAATATTTATAATATTAAATTATTTATTTGACACAATTTCGTAATGAAATATTTATCACCTGGATATTGAAGTTTTTTGAACTTTATAAATGGCAACCCATAAATGTTATTAACGATTTGATTACAATAAGCTCTGCAATAAAGGTATTAAATTTAGGTTGTAAATAAGAGTCTAATGTTACTTAAAATATAGTTTCTAGTGTGCGGAGAGATATCAAGATTATTACGATTAAATGACGAAAAATACATACTTAACATCACACTGTTTCTTTATTGGAGAAGGCAGATAAGACAATCGTTGCTACCAGACATCTTTTGATACAGCTCATTCTGTTAATTTTACTTTTTATTTTTCCTTCTTTTAACATTTCATTTAATTGGTTTAACCATATTTTTATCGGTCGAACTCTACCACGACTCCCATTTACACTTATGTTTGCATTATAAATTTGTTTAGTTAGTATTTCGTTACACATCTTGTTTTTTTAACTCTGTTTAGCACATCAATTTTAGCCCACATTCATTTTTATAATTATTAGGTGTTAACATAAGCTGTGGCCGTTTTTTTTTTCAAATTTAAAAATGAGCACCAAAAGTAAAACACAATGGTAAAAGTTATACGTCATTCGAAAGAAAATTTTCTGCTCTACAAGATATTGTGTTTGCTTTTACGTTATATACTATATATTATTTAATTTGATTACAAGCCTTCAAAATGGAATGTGTATTTATTACATTGTCAAACATTGACACACCGTATATACTGACCAGCGCATGAATTTCTACTGCAATTAGTCGGCTCTTTTCATTCATTTCCACGCCCTCATTTAATTTATTTTGATCAATGTTGGAGATAATACGCCGTTGTGAACCATTATTTTAGCAGGTTTTGATGTTGCTTTGTCGGCGAAGGACAATTATTCTAAATAGGTCTGTAGAAAGCTTTGAGACATTTTTAAAAATCTTCGGTTAGATGCCAAAGAAGACAAAGATTAACAAACAAAGCTTATTGTTTTAAATGTAAATATGTTTCCATTTCACCAATTCATTTATTACAATTAAAATAATTAATTAAAATAAAGTACTACATACTTACATAAATGCACGTATTTTGAAATAATATTATGTTAGTTGGCAACTGTTACTGAGTACACAGATAACATTGTATGTTGCACAAGTTTAGGATGTTGAAAGTTGATGGAAACTTCAGTGTACGAGTACAACTTTGTGAACTATTCAGCGACATGCAAATACTTCAATAGCGCTTCCAACAAATAGTTTGTAGACAGAGTATGTCGGCTATTCTGGACTGAAATTAATGCGCAATCCTATTTATTACAAACGATATGGAAGAATAATAACAAATTGTATTTAATTATTATAATTGTGTTGATATTTTAAAATACAAATCTTTTTATTTGTTAAAAAATCCAAATCTTTCATAATCGAGTATAATTATCAGCCACCTGTAGATAGAATACACTTGTGCGTATTTTGTTTTATTGTGGTGCAATATGTTGCATTTCAACAAACACACAGTCTTAATAGATAACATCCAAATTTCCGATAAAAAAGAGAAAAAAAATATCACAAGGCTGAAAAACATATTATGTTCTCGCGGCCGGGCTCGCCCTATATTGGTGGATTGTATCTCGGCCGGGGAGATATGATATGTCCCCAGACCTTTTGATAGCTTCTCTTTTGCACGTATTTTCTACTATTTATCTTGAGATATAACTAGTACGTGCGATTTTGGAATGCATTTATATATGTACATACTATGTTGCGATCAATAAACCTATATTTAGTATTGAACATACTGCATATTATTACAATCGGCAGGTTTGATCTGATGGAGCCTGACGTTTGATAGATTTATACAGTGCTTTGTTTGTGTTTATCTATAGCGCTATAATAATTTATGATAATAATATAAAGAGCTTCATATAACCACAAATTCAGATATATTGTCTACGAGTAAAACTAGTCATTGTAAAATATTAAAAAAAAACCCCGATAGGAATCGAACCTTTGGTGCCCACTTGTTTAGCGTGAATGCTAACAGTTAGACTCAGGGTGAAAAAAACTAAATTGTAAGTCAATCTATATTATATAAAACTACGTTGGAAAGTACCTATAACATATACGCGATACAGAAAAAGAGTACTTGGAAATCAGTAAAACTAACTTAACATGTGTTCTTCTTTTATTTCACGGGTTGTGCCTTTTGAATAGAGCCTTGGATAGGGATAGCTCCAAATTTTGAGAAATGCTTTTCATGAAAGTATATCCAGCTTTCTTAGTAACGGGAGTTAGTTACTCGTATTTCAGCTTGACAATTAATTCTTATTAGTTAATATTATTTCTTATTTAATGTACATGTGTTACATATTTATCTTCGAACTTTCTTTGTAATTGGGTTTGACCTGTGTATGGAAAGGTTTATACAATAAATAGATAACTTTAAAAAGTGGAAGGAAACTGACAGAAATCAGCATGTGACCAATACCAATAGTATTTACCTGTGAGACTTTAACTGCACTTAGGTAGGAGACCGTCAGAGATATGTGGATAAATATCGAAAAAGCTAGTTTTAAAATAAAAAGTAGGTAAATAGGGAAAAATCTATTTGTACATACTTAAATATAAAATCTGGTTAGTTGAACGATGCTATTGCATAAAAATAAACCCATCGGGAGAAACATATCGATACTCTGAAAAAATACTGCGCAGTTTGTCACATGCTAAGATAAAATAAGATGAAAAAATCTCTTCCGGCAGTGGCAGCAAGAATCAGGTAAATTTTGTCTGTATTTTAAAGGAAAGGATATTTTTTATGTTACCCTGAAGGTACTTTACTATTTTTTTTGAACTAATTGTGCCATTCTATTGGAAATTTAAGTTCCAGCCGGGATCGAATCCGCAACCTCCGAATCAGCAGATAAGCGTCTTACCACCAGGACACAGAAGTAAGATGCTTACTGAGATGCTAAAGTTGTCTCTTGCCTCCCTCCATCCACAATCCCCACCTCAATTTTTGCCTTTAGAAGCGTGTTTATTAGTACCAGCTCGAACATAATTCAGTCTTATTTGTGCTACCCTGATGATAAGGTATACACTTTGAAACCAGCAGGGTTATACCATGATATAAATGAAATATGCAGTGTTTGACTAAACAATTTACAATATGTTTTATATTATCATTTCGAAACAAGTGAGGCCCAGAGGCGTCGCTTTTCTGTGAATATGGAAAAAATCAAGACCGTAGACCACATCGTACACAGCTGCTTGCTGTATGAGCTCCCTAGAGGTGTCCGAGAGCTACACAACCCAACACAGGACGCTGTGACCTATTTGAGGAAGACACTGCGTGAGAGGGCCAAACGCAAAGGATGAAGAAGACTTCAAAATTACGTAGTAGTAGGTGGATTTAACCTTTATCAAAAGTAAAATAAATATTGAAGGAACACTAAGAAATAAATATGTGGCCAAAGGAAAGCACTCGCTTAGAAAATCGTCGAGCCAAGCATGAATAGGCAGAAATCTCATAAGTGTCTGTTTTGTATGAAGCAATTCAAATATTAAAATAGCTACGCTTCAATATCTATCGAGATAAAATCTTTGCAATATCACAAATAACGCAGCTCAACACACAAAGGATCCGAGCGAAGTTTAATAAAGGCAACATTAATTTACAGGGCAAATGTAATCATTTTGATAAATAGAAGGATGGAAACCTCATTTCGGTTTCTCCTTGACGCCTAATATAAATTTCAAGGAGGAGAATTTCTAGAAAAGGGAAAACTGGTGAAAACCGCAATTCCTCTTGGGGATGTTGTAGTATTTTGTTTTTGGGGGGAAGATGCGCGTTAATAGTAAAATCTTGATTCACACCTCGTCTAGAGGAATAAGATATCGATCTTACGTAACGGTTACGACTCAACCCTTTCGGACTCTTGTCTTTTTGGAGAAATATATTTATTCGTTGTTTGCCTTACGCGTACCTTGGGAAGTAAATTCTCAGTCGCTTCGTGTGTCATTAAGATTTCTAGTCAAGATAGTAAACCACCGAACAGATTTATGTTTGTAATAGGGTTATTTCACCTTTTTTACAAAAAAAAAAAAACTAGAAATAAAAGTGTTTTTTTTTTACCAGTAATAAGGCTGTAAAACAATATGAGTAATCGAAATTCAAATACTCATTGAAACACTCATTTGCGCACTTTAGCTAGTGACGTAACGACTCCCGACAAAATTTGACAGCTGTATATACACGTTCGCGTTGTCAGTTCAGTTCTATCCCACCAACACCCACGTTGTTATGGGAGCCAACATAGTACCCCATATAGCGCGATTTACACTGAAAGATCGAAATCTTCTTTATTTTTTTATGAGCACGATGTCACGTAGTGACGAAGAATGAACTGCCTAAATGGACTTATTCTCCGGTGGAGACACACCTGAGTGGGAAAATAATAGTAGTTACGACGAACTTAATGTTCGACATCACGGGAGAAGGAAAATGAATCGTAGCACAGTAAATATATTTATAAAGTGGTTTAAGACCTGGAGTTCAAATGACCCAGCAAGTTTCCAATACTTTCACAGAACATATCGAATGCAGCAAAACAATCTTTTGACGCCATTAGTTCGGAGTAGCCAATATGTCCGACGATGTACTGATGTAAGGTTGAATGGAGTTCCCTTCGGAAATTATTGACTCGACTGCCCATTGGCACTTCATTTTCTTGCACACCTTTATAACGTCTTTTACCTTGTTTCGTTGCGAATCTAGGTGTTTCGTTTACGGTCTCTTTTAGTATATCCCAACATGCATCTCTCCATGCCCATTTGTGCTGTTCGGAGCTTTTGTGTGTTCTTTACTGTAAGCGTCCATGTCTCGCAGCCATATGTAAGAACTGGGAGAATACACTGGTTGTAGACCTCTCGCTTCAAAGATATTGGGATATTACTTTTGAAGATATTGGGAGATAACTTTTGAAGATATTGTTCAAACGTCCAAATGAGCTCTATGCTAGTTTTGTCTTTCGTGCTATTTCCTCTGATATGCCACCTACAAAGGAGATAAGTTGGCCCAAATATGGTACACAAATTCCTGGACAAGTTCCTGCGGCTTTTCATCTACAATTATTGGTTTTGGGGTAGCAAAGCTGTTCATCATATATTGTTTTTGATATATTCATTTTTAAACAAACTTCTTTACGGACCTCTGTCAATTCCTGCAGTTGGTGCTGAAGATCATTCGGGTTTTGTGAGAATATAACGATATCATCTGCAAATCTCAAATGGCTCAGGTATTTTCCAACAATCACCAGGCCTTTATTACCTCCCCCCAAGGGAATTGGGAATAATATATTCATATGTAAATGCTTTTTATGTCTGTATTGCTTCCTTTTTTATCTTTTTCATTACATCAGATCAAGTAGAAGTTTTTTGCTCACTCTTAACTCAAAGCTAAGGCTGGTTTTTCGAGTTCTCTCTCTCCAAAGTTACCTGTTGCGGATAAAATCCCTCAGCAGACCTAGGATTCGCATGTCTTCCTTCACACCATCCATCCATATATTCATAGTCATTCCATGTATATACCTAATTGGTATAGTCGCATCATATTCTGGACCTTTTCTTAGATTTATGAACTGTTAAATTTTTTACGAAGTTAAATTGATTTGAAATGATTTTTTTTAATCTTTTGGCATTTAAATGGTTAATGTTAAGCCTTCTTTCGCTCCTTTAGGCTCGGCAATCTAAGAAGAATGATGGAATAATTGGCGCAGTAAAACTAGATTCCCTGGGGCTGAGTTTTTCAAAGCAGACTGCGGCCTCACTTAGACAGGGCGAAAATCTAACAATTCAGTTGGGTCAGTTTATGAATTTGTTGAAACTTTACAAAGGATTAGAAATTATAGATAATTTCTGAAAAAGGTTCAGTCGTAATTAATGAGATGTTTCGTACAAAAAAGCATTTTTAAAAATAAAAAAAAACAACAAAAACGATAACTGACAACCTCCGTGGTCTATTTGGTAAGACATTTGTCTTCCTTTATTAAAAAAGGTCCCAGTTTGATTTTAAGTTAAGTCAAAAACTAAGTTCTAAAACACTTAAAGATTCAGTGGATTTGAATGGTTGATATTTCGTCACTCTTTTATCTTGTCATAATTTAACTATTAGAGTATACTTAATAAATAAAAAAATCACAGATTCAGAAACAATAATTATATCATTAAAAAAATCCCAATAAAAGGGCAATTTATATAGCGCCGTTTAGAAAATGGACTCTCCTTAAAGGCGCTCTCATTTGAAAATCGAAATATTGACAGATAAAAATTATTACAAAACAAAAGTCGAGTATAAGGATAGGAATGTGGTGACCGAGTATAAGGATAGGAAGGCGGTGACCGAGTATAAGGATAGGAAGGTGGTGACCGAGTATAAGGATAGGAAGGTGGAGACCGAGTATAAGGATAGGAAGGTGGTGACCGAGTATAAGGATAGGAAGGTGGTGACCGAGCATAAGGATAGGAAGGGGGTGACCGCGGATTTTATATCAATTTCATTCCAGGATCTGCATATGTATTGTATAAAAAACATATTTGGTGTGAAACCCCCAAAAAACTCACTATAGAAATACGAACTATTGTATAATGATACCTTTATAGATCTTCTGATAAGTAACATAAGCAAACTTTTAAGTTTAAACTGGCAAAAGCCTAGTACGGGACACGAAAGTGAATAAAAAAAAAACACATCCATAAAAATTGTGTGTCCACATTAAATTACCTGTTGTTTTTTTCATTCATTATGTATTTATAAAATTTCTCATCATATCTATGTTAAATAAATAAAAAACAATAATTGATTTTTTAAATCAATAAAATTAATAAAATACTATTATTCTTTATTGTATGAATTGAGTTCACTACCGGTTTCAAATATCTATGTCTTCTTCGTCCGGTGATTAAGAATTAAATCACATTTTTTAAATATTTGTAAGTGGCCACTGGCAAAGAAAGAGAGGGGTGAGTTGGTTGTATGGGGATAGGGTGTGTAGGTGGAGTCAAAAAGTTGGTGTTGAGTGGAAAAATAGTTTGACGAGAAGACTATTCCTTAAAGTGATGAATATAAATAATAAATGTTTGATTTATTTTATAAATCAATTCATATGACATTACAACGGAACAAAAATATCTTTCATAAGATTGAGATGTGATAATTTTAATTTTGGATGTTACGAATTTTATAGACAGCAAGGTGAACCAACGCCCCCATTCTCGAAGAACTGAGAATCATCGATAGATTATCGAAAATATGCCTTCGACGAGTTCTCCGATTATTTGAGCACATTGCGTGTGGCCAAGGAGACAGTTTGGAGAGGTTTGTGGTTACTGGAGGCGTAGAAGGACGACGCGCAAGAGGAACAATCCCAATGCGTTGGACTGACCAAGTGAGAGACGGTACTGAACTACCCTTAACAACTGCCCTTCGAGCCGCGGAGTTCAGGAATAGATGGAAAGGAGTCATCAGAGGCTATTATGGGAGTCACGATGCTCAGTCATGAGCTACACGACAGGATGATGATGAATTTTTATTTCAAAATAATAAAACTCAATAAATCCACAAGTACGTAAATAAGCTCATGATTTGAAATCGAACCCCGAACGCAATATATTTTGCTTCAACAATCAAAAAGATTTTAACAATTTGTGTAAATAATGACCGAAAAATGCGGTAAAATGTTACATTTCATCGTAATATACATTCAGCACGTTTGGAATGTAACAAGCAACGTAATTTTTGTCTAACGACATCTATGAGAGAAATACGAAATTCCTTTCAAGAAAATCCAATAAGAAGCACCCAAATAAAAATAAAGAAAGATATAAAAGTAGCACCTACCTAAAGGTGGGGTTTACTTATTATCGTATTTTTTAAAACTCATTTGGAAAATAAACAACTTATTTTCATCTTCTCTAGCATAACATATGTTATCATGTCATTGCAAAAAATGTAATTAAGGCGTATCATATACCGCAATGTTTTTAATTTTTTTTATTTTAGCAACACGAGACAAAACAATGTATTATATCTTTAAATATCCTTAAACCGTAATGAGGAGATGACGTGTTGTCTGCTAACGACTTGGACGTGAGGTAAGTACGAGTTATATACGTGCTAGATTTGGGGTTGGAAATAAGTGTGTATTGAAAACATGTTCATTGTGCGCGCATGAAAACTGAGCAATCCTTAACTAAACTCGTTAAGTTTTTATTACTAACATAAGTACTCGTATTTTCCACGAGAATGGATAACACTTTCAAAAACAATAGTCATTAATATACGAGTATAAAAAAAAGGTTAATTATAATTTATTGTTTTTTGAATGTGATGTTTTTGTAATGTGATATTTTTTTGTTTTGTATAGTTTTTACAATGCAAATGTCTGTGGTAGAGGAAGGCAAAGTTTTATCATTCATTGAATTTTGTCTATTTTAGAAAAAAGTATCACGAGAACTCAGGCAAAAAAATAATTTTATCTTTTTCATGATATTAATAATAAAATGAAAATTCATATAGCGTCGTTTAAAAGGTAGACTTTCTTCGATGACACTCTAACTCGGGATTCAAAACCACTGTTATTAACAGGAATTATTTAAAAAAAAAAACAAGTTGAGTGTTAAGTAAAGATAAGAAGGTGGTAGCAGTAGATTGGAAACTTTCCCGCATTTGTGTATATTAGGAAAAACATGTAAGATGAACTGTAAAGAAACTCAGAATTTCCAATATGTCTTCTTCTTATTTTAGGCCTGTTGGCCTGTTATGGTCCTGCATCATTGTTTCCCTCTTGTGACGTCGACTGCCAGCTGTCTTTCCATCTTTTGGGAGGTCGTCCTGGAGGTAAGCTTGCTTGGGGGATACTGCCCCTGGCCATTCTTACGGCTCTTGGTTCCGCTATTCGGGATACGCGTTCGTTCCAGAACCTTCTTCTCTGTCGTCCCCATCTGACAATATCTTCAACTTCGTACAGCCTTCGGATTTCTGTGTTTCGTACTCTATCATGAAGGGGTTTGGTAGCGATACTCCTGAGTACCTTCATTTCGCTGGTTCGAAGGAGATTTTTGGTTCTGACAGTGTCGGCTCTGGACTCTATGCTGTATGTCATTATGGGACGGACACAGGTCTTGTATACCCTCACCTTGCTTTGGATGTTCATATACTTGTTTTTCCAAAAAGTGTTCTTTAGAAATACGGAAATAGCTGCGGCCTTTTGTGATTGTTCAAGCACTTCGCCATAGAGGTCATTATTGCACATTATGCTAGCACCCAAGTATTTAAATTTTGTTACTTGTTCAATTAGTGTGTCGTTGATCGCCACACTGCATCCAGCTTGCTCTCTAGCTAGAGTCATGCATTTAGTCTTGCTGATGGAGATATACATGTTGTATCCAGTATGTGGTATTAATAAATTCGGATTAAAGTGGAGTGTAATGTAAATTTGATGTCTCACTTTCATATTTTTTTAGAATGAAGCGTTCTTCAAGTAAAATGTACCAAAATAAATAAACTTATCTGTTCTTTGGTTCTTTTCGGAATATACAAAGAATACGTCTTTTGCACGTGGAGGAAAATTTTTTCCATTTTCAAAACTTGGAAAAAGAAATTATTCTCTGTGACAGATTACCCTTAGCTTTATTTCGCATTTCAAGCCGTTCGATGTTTTGAACTGAGCACAGTGGATATATTTTGTTTATCGCATGAAATAACATTTCTTTTAATGAATTTTGCTTTTCTTCCCCGCACGCCATTTCCAAATGCGATGCTAGCTCAGCATGTCATTACGTGGCACTACGTGCGGTGCTGGTTGTCCCAAAGAAAAACCGGACATATGCATTTACTAAATTTTGAGTAAATGAGGGATGAAATCAAATGAGCATCAATGGTTGTAACTCTCTGAAAGGATGAGGTTTAACCTTTGTCTAATGGTATTTAAAAGCTAAGTGATCAGGGGCCGAATAACAAGACGATATGATGTATATTTCTAAGAAATATTAGATTCAAACTTAATTCGGCCACGTTAAGTAAATTATGTTTGGTTGGGTCTCATAATATTATATAAACCACCTAGTTGAGTTGAATACAGTAAAAAAACACCCTAGTATCTTGATATCTTTTGAAGTTGCTCATCCCATTGAATATGATAGACTATTTCTGAAGTATCAGAAGGCTGAGGGCAAAGAGGGTTTCTTAATAATTTAAGAGTCATTCTACCATTAACGGAAAATACTGATTTCAATCCATAAACGGTACTATATCAATGTATTTTTAATTGACATTGTAGGATGTATTGATAAAAAATACTAGAGAATATGAGTTTTTAAAATATTTATAAAATTAAATGGGGGGGAAAGCGGCGTTGAATATATTTTTGTTTTATGAATGGTTTCGGTTTTAAATCAATTAAACAAAAACCTCGTCATTTCAAAGGTTCGTACCTACTAACATTATTCAGATGGAATCTGTTGATGTTCAGTTGATGGAGTCTGTTGATGTTCAATTGATGGAATCTGTTGATGTTCAATTATTCAAATGGAATCTTTTGATGACATGTAAATATTTCAAAAGTGTAAATTCCAAAAATTGTATTAGATATTTTATGTATAAATGGTCTTATTTAATGTTAAAGATGTACGATACATGTTAATATTGTTTGTGTACATATGTTAATTAAAGTGTTATAGTTAATCTTTCAATCTTATGGCAAATACTTAGATTTTTTTGGTATACATTTTTAATAATTTTTACTATAGAATAAAACATGAGCCCGTAAATAAAGGTTAGCAGGTTCTTCTTTGGAAAAGAATCACTGCGTAATTTATCCTTGGTGTGGCCAAACTTTAAGCAACCGTGAAATAGAAAATGAATCTATATGCCATGGTGATCAAACATAATGTTCATTTTGGTTGTTTTAGTATTAATCATTTTCCCCAATCGTGTTTCTTAAATTTTGCTTATATTTTTTTAATAAATCACATACATAGCTTTACCTCGATCCAACCACACGGTGCTCCCCCAAACAAAGTGACTGAAGCGGCGAGGTCTGTAATTGAATTGAGCACAAAAAGGGAAATGCATTTAATGACAGCGGTAACTTTTCACTCGTCCTGAAATGTTTTCCTTTCTGAAACTAGAGTATTGTGTGGATTTGATGATAGAAACAGATGTAAAGTAAGGATAATACGCGATACAATTAAAAAATGCATTTATTATATAAAGGTTTGATAATGTTACATGCATATTAATTTTTATTCGTACGTCTTAAAATTCGATACAGATTTTTCCGATGCATTCTTCAATGTTTGGCGACATTCGTAAATTATGAATATAAATTTTGATAATAATTAAAAAAAATACAAATATTTTCTTTACCCTTTTTGTTATTTCTTGTTTTTTTTGCCATCCTCCCATAAGAGTGATCTTCAGCATTATACAGCCATAAAGTGAAATAAACAGTATTTGAACAACAAATTACAATGTCTTTAAACCTCCACAATGTGAATGCCTTAACTATAAATAATATACTTATTTATTCATTACTTTCACTTATAACATAAAATAATGAAAAACAATTTAAATGTATGAAATGTGTGTATACAAAAATAACTCGATTAAAATAATAATAAAATGAAAAATTATGATATATTGAGCGCAGACTTTCTTTCGGAACCGAACCCACTCTTACTGAAATATTAAAAATATAAAATTAAAAAAGTACAATATAAGGCTGGAAGGCGGTGATTGCGTTCATTCGATTGAGTACTTCCCTGCATTTGGATAAGTTTTAAAACACATATTTGATAAAAAAAAAAACAAAAATCTTATCTAATGAAAACTGAAATACAAGCTTTAAAAAAACCTTTGCATATATTTTGATATGTGACAGTAACACATTCTGCTTTAGGTGAAGTGTGCTGTGTGTGTAGTATAAATAAATAATCATAAATTACGATAATACTTCCAAAAAAGGTTTTCCGAAGCAAATTCCTCAGACAGAGATCCGAAAGATACAATAGAAAAAATATAATTGTTCGTTGTAAGTAAACAGAAAACTTGAAAAAACCGATCCTTTGTTATATGTACATCACCTTAAATTCCAGCCTAAAAGCTTTCAGGAAGCTTCACTCGGAGATCATTAATGAAAATTTTAAAAAAATCTCCTAAGTTACTTACGGTTTTTTTCTTACATAAAAACCTTCAAGTTTAGTAACTTTTTACCACGAAAACCTTGTTATATCTTTTATTTTGACTAGAAATAGAAGGCATAAAGGAGAAGATAAAAAATATAGGATTGGTGAAAGCTTTGCTTAAGAAATGTACGTTTTCTTGTAATATTTCCCAATTATATATATTTTTAAATTTAAAAAATTAAAATAACATATCTCATGTAATATAATATTAACTGAGTATACCATGTTATGTCAAATATTAGTGATTTTCCTTCTTAATAGTATTTTCAATGTAACTTAAATAATTAATAAAAGTATAGACCAATGAAAAAAACCTAATGACTTCCAAATTCTCTCATTCCTACAACCAGTTTGTAAGCATTTTGAAATTGTCGTTTGACAATAATTTATCAAGCCTCACTCTCTGTGCCGCTTTCAGAGGATTGTCAAATTCAGGATTTTGCATGATGTATGACGCAAATGTGTTTTTCATTTCGATGTATTAAAACGATATTATGACTAGGGATGGGGTGTGAAATTTTAATGATTTTTTTCATTAATGCGACGAATATTGCTGTTGCGGGAATAAAAAACTCGATACATTAATTACCATTTATTAAAATGGTTTGATATATCGATATCAATTAACAGGCTTTTAATAACTGTTTATTTTCATAATTTGTTTCAAAGACATCCATTTTTTTATAATTGGTTCGGTAATATGAATTGAATTATTAGAAATTACTGAATTTTGAAAGGGTTAAAAGTCCAGAGGAGTTGTGTAACGAAAAAGGTCATTAAGGGTACCAAAATAAGTCAATTGATATGTATTAACTAAAAAAAACTCTGATGCTAAGGAAAATAAGATTTATATGCCTCTTCAGTTACACTAGATTATAAGAAAACATGATTAATAGACTACTTTATTCACCTAAGACGGTTAGAAAAATATGATCGATAAAAACTGTAAACACTAGATGTCTAAAACAATTTGATTCATAGAATACTTTGATGACAAAAGATGAATAGAAAAATATGACCGATAGAACACTGTGTTAACAATGAATGACTAGAAAAACATGTCTGATATACTCCTTTGTTGACAATAACTAAAACACAGCACTTTTCGAACTCTAGGATTTAAAAAAAATACTAATGAATATATGAAATACAAACAAGTTCTGCTGTTATTTCTGCAAGTTTAGTGTGTTAGTTATTTATTCATATGGTACCCTTCAACACATTCGAATCGATGATTCAGACATACTTAATATTGTATGAGGCATATCCAGAAAGTAAGTGTACTGAATTTTTGTTGGTTACAATTTTTTTTATTTAAACAAAAAAATTACGTGGTTACCGTAGTACATATGTAAGCTATTTTTCGACATAGTCGCCATTCCTCTCAATGCATGTGGTGAAGCGGGGTATCAACTTTTTGATGCCTTCCTCGAAGTAGTTTCCCGCCAACCCCTCCGTCCACTTCTCCACCTCCTTCTTTACCTCCTCGTCGGTTGAAAACCATTTTCCACTCATGTGCAGCTTCAGGGAGGTAAAGAGATAGTAATCTGAAGGTGCTAGGTCAGGGGAATGCGCGGGATGGTTCAGGACATCCCATTTAAACGAGGCGAGCAGTTCCTTCGTGGCGTTGGCCGTGTGTGGTCTGGCATTGTCGTGCAGCATGCAGACTCCCTTTGTCAGCATGCCTCTCCTCTTGTTCTGAATCGCCCTCCGCAATTTTTTTAGGGTCTCACAGTATCTTGCAGAGTTGGTGATCTCCCCTTGAGGCATATATTCAATTAAAATTATGCCTTGACAGTCCCAAAACACGGATGCTTTTTGGCGGAGGGTGAAGAGGTGTGACGTGACCGTTTTTAAAATCGCGAAACCACTTGTACACACTCGTACGATTCATAGCTTTATCACCATATGCAGTTTTCACCTCATTATAAACTTCAACCGGAGGTTTTCCCTTCCAAACGAAATAAAGGATGACGCCGCGTATTTCGCACTTGGCGGGAGATCGGACTAACATTTTTCACGAAACGTATTGTCGCGTCGACACTTCTCAACGTACTGACCTCGAACCGGTCTCGTTGTGGAGGGGAAGGGTCAAGCTACACGGAAGTGTAGCCAACATGTCGAAAATAAAATCCATCCGGTCGTGAGAGCCTCAGTACCCTTACATTCTGGATACGCATAGTAGAATAGACAGGCGGCATCATTGTCGTTTACCCCATTCATTGAGCGGACGGTCTTATAATAATAATTTATGCATGGAATTCCTGGTTCGTCATCGCACGTGTTAGCATTACTATTCCAAACATGAAGAGGCAACAACACTAGCGGACGTCTAGCAATAATGAGTATTGTTTCCAAATAATCTGTTGTTCTACACTGAGAATCTTTCCATATTTTTCCAAGTACCACGTGGCATAGTAAAATTTGTTTCACCTCCTGGTTGGTTTGAAATGATCGTCACATTGCAACAAACTTGCCAGGTTGTACTGTATAGAATGAAAGTGTAGCAAAATACAATGTACAATAACAGCATTGAGCTATTAATAATCAAGGTAACGCTGTAAAGTAACACAAAAATAGTGTTATGTACCATAAAATGGTGTCTTACAGAAGGCTGCAGCAGATTTAACCTGTCGATCGTCTTGAAGTTCAATATCCTTAGCATCGGAACTTAAGATTTGATATGTAAGACTTTGTTTGCTGAAGTGCAATAGCTTGAACACAATACACCAATAAATACTCTGGCGTCTTCTATCTACAAAATGCCTGTCAACCAAACTCAATCACTATTTAAAATATCATAGAAAATCGAGCCCGAAACTTTCTAGTTGAAGTTAAGCGCTTTACCATCTAGGCCAAGGACGTCATATTTGTTTAATTAAAATACGAACATTTCTAGACACTTTAAAAACATGAATCAAAAGCAGTGAGTGCTGCATGAATTATTCGTATTTAATTAAATGTCAACATTGAAAAGTCCCATTCATGAAAATGTGCTCCTGAAAAAACAATTAACCAGCAGTGTTCCCGATATTATTCGTCAAGGACTTATGAAAAACACTGTCAAATGTTTTGCGTATTTCATTTCTGTTTTTAATGAAATAAGTTGCAAATTTGATATTGAGTATCAGATAGGCACATAAATATTAATAAAATATTTGCTGTGGAAAAAACTCAAAGGTAAAAATTTATTTTTCAAATAAAAGTGTAAGATTTGATGTGAATGGTGATTGATACTGACATACGTGCGTACCATCATGCTATGAATATTTTAGAGCAGATAGAGAGGAGATATCTCTACGCTTTTCTACCTACTCACACATCACTTGACCCGTCTATATTCATATATGCACGCTGTTATATATCACACATAAGCCTCTACAGAAGTGCTAGAAAAAGAGGGCTTGCAAATGAAAAAAAATTATAAAAATATTGACAGCATCCCGAGGTCGTTATATATATCTGTCAAAATAGCAAAATAAAAACTTCCCATTGTTGTCAATAGATGTCATGGAAGTAAGGAAATTCACAATTTATCTGCACTAAAAAAATACTGAGATATTCTGGTCCGTAAATAACGAGGGGTCAAATTCACTCAGGTACCCATTCGCTTTCAGGGAAGCAGAATGGAAAAACATCTTAAGGATGTACAGAGATGGATCTATGGTAGAAATGAGGAGCGTTGCCTTGGCATTAGGTGTACACTCTAACTCAACCTAAGTATGGTCGCAAGCCCATAAAATACCAATAAAATAGATATCTTCTCCTGTATATCCAAAAAACAGAGAAAAATGTTCCTATAAAAATGCCATCCAGGCCAAAAAAATTAATAATTCTGTAAGGAAGTCTGCTGATGGATCTCCAGGTAGATCTAAAGTAAGATTCAATAATTTAACATCTATTTACTAACAGCCCGCGAAGTATCTGAGAAAACAAATAATATTCATATATATATATATATATATATATATATATATATATATATATATATATATATATATATATATATATATATATATATATATATATATATATATATATATATATATATATATATATATATATATATATATATATATATATATATATATATATATATATATATATATATATATATATATATATATATATATATATTACTCTGTTCTTATAACTCCCTTTTAATATTCAGATATTACTTTTATACATCAAGGCTGGTGCTAGTACACCACTACACTCAACCTTTTTAAGATTTTGAAATCTATTCATGCTGTTAATTTTCAATTCATAGAACTCAAATAAAAGGTTTTGATAGTTCTATATGCCTAAATAATGACAGATGTTTTGTCCTATTATTTAAATAATGACGCATTTTTCGTTACACAATAACTTTGTCATGCTGTGTCATTGCATGTCGAAACAGTTCTACTGATTAAATTAAAAAAGAATATGAAATTATCACAGCGTTTAATTTTGACTTTCTTAAATACTTGGAATTTATTTTTGATAAGTCTCGTATTTTAATATCCTTTTAGATATTGATTTAGGTGACTATAATATTTCTATGTACAAATAAATGAAAAAAGTTAATTCATATTAAATCATACATAACAAATAGTGTAAACAAACCTTGATGCTGTTGTGGTCCCATGACCACAATATGATGTCATCTGACGTCACTCCCAGGTTTTCTGGTTCACTTATGTTGTCCTGGGTTGTTTGTGGAGCATTTCCGGCTTTCACAATTCTGTTGTTGGAACACTGTCACTTGTTTGTTTGTTAATGACAAATGCACTGGTCATATATCATGTTGACGCAGATGCACGCAACACTAATTTCCTCTGAGATTGAAAGTTTCAGGACACATGCCTTGGCTACTTTATGTGGTAGAATGAGTTTGTTTAATTTATTTTAAAATTTGATGTTTTGGATTAAATTAATTGTTTTTAAGACAAAAAAACATTAACTAACCGAATATACTAATAGAAACAGTTTTATGTCATTTAATATTTTAAAGACTTTGAATCAAAATTGTTCCTTAAAAAAAACGGATTAAAAAGTTTTGACAAGTTTACAGGCTTTATTTGAGGAAACAAATTACACCGAGTTGAAAGCATTAATATATTTCATTCTTCTGGTTGTTATAAAAATATTCGATAGGAAGTGTGGATTTGAGTTTTGACATATATTAAGTTCTTATTGTCTCTTTTACTTGGTGGTTTACATTCGATATTAATGAAGTTTGAATTGATTGAGTGACATATTTTTTCGTTTTATCAGGTTTGCCCTTTGTGATTTCCCCCCAATCGATGAAAAGATTTTTTATTTGTTTTTAGAACTTCACAGTTTTATTTAAGCAACTTTTACGCAGAGAATAAAATACACAGATATTTGGATTAAATATTGATAGCTTATTAAATATTTATTTTATTTATAAAATTTATTAAATTATCTTATTCCATAGTTTAGATCATTTTTCTAAATATATGTTTATATGAACATATATACAATTTAGATCAATGTAAAAAATACTTTATTCCAAAAAGATTTTAATCTTATTTATTCAGTAGCAACGTAAAATAAAAAGCCTTAAATTTTGTTGTATTTCAGGAATTATTTCTTTTTCAGATCTTTTCAGTCCATTCATTGATTTTTTGTTATAATTGTTCAAATAAATAAGTCTGCTTTTTTGGCAGAAAATAGACTTAATTGTGGTCCTTTATGCAATTCAAAATGGTTTTTTAAAGCTTTTGAAATATGTATTTTTTCGTTGCCAGTAGAGTAAATGAAAGATGTTGCTAAATTTTCTTTTCGGTTTGAAGCCTTCGCCTTTTTAATTGTCTTATATGACTTTGTATACTGTGATCCCTCAATGTAAACTATGCTAAGACGAGAGCGATGAATGTACGATTATGAAGCTCCGCAGACTCCGTCGACGCATTTCAATTCTGGTTCACACGTGCCGCTGAATCCTCCACAACTTTCTCCCAGGGTCCTTGCGCATACTTTGCAACATCTGAAACAAAGAACAAAAAACAAGGTTAATTCAAAAATAAAACAACTACCGACCATTTAGAGTATTTTAGACCCGTCACCCTTATGTCTTTGAATTTCTGAAATCTTTACTCTTTTTCTGGTTCTAACGGCTGAAATGAAACAGACACACAACCAAGAATAAATGTTAGTTATGGATCTTTTCCGGTTCTAGCATCAGCAGTCAAACAGATTAACAGTCTAAAATAACTGAAAGCTAGGGACCCTTTCAGGCTCTAACGACAGCAATCAGACATAGACATCGTTCAGGAGAAATGGAAAATACACATATGATCAATTTCTGGCTTTAATAAAAGCAATCAGCCATATGAAGAATCCAGGAGAAATGGAAGCTATGAACATTTTTTATATCTATACAGCAATCAGATTGACATAGGGTCAAGGAGAAATGGAAAGTGATGGACCTTTTCTGACTCTAATTATACAGTGATAAAACAGACATACGGTTTAGAAGAAATTTAATTTATGGAATCTTTTTGACTCTTGTAACAACAATCATACATACAAACAGTGCAGAAAAATTGGAAGATATGTCCTAGTTCTTACGACAGTAATCAAATTGACATTCGATTTAAGAAAAATGGAAGCTGTTGGCCGAAAAAAATGTCGCAAGAGAACTTAAAATAAATAACAGAGGTATGATCCTCCAAAACGATCTCTTTTCAGATGGTTATGGTGCACCTTGAATAGAGAACGGAATAGAATTTCTTAAGACTGGAAGGAATTCATAGTCAACACAACTCAGTATCAAAGCAAATAATATGAGTCAATAAGATATTGACAGATGGCCAATACCCTGGCACCACAATATTCGAGACTGG